>CM035811.1:40411103-40430050 GCA_020458035.1 Magallana ariakensis | reverse complement strand
AAGTGTGTGGAGTAGAGCGTATAATCATTTATCTGATTTATCCAACTGAAACTTAGTGGATATAAAAACGCAAACGTAGCAATAACTTAGACTTGCAAACGTTATTAGAGTCTAATTTCTGTTGTAGACAATTGCTTCCCACAATTTTATGCAGCTGAAACAGGCAACATTGTTCCCAAAATCTGTCGAAAGCTTGTAAAGAAGACCAAATAAACACTTACACAAATAATTGAGTTTTCAATATAGGGGTAATAATACCTCACATTTATAATAATCTAGGACATCTATTGGTTAAATTAGTTTAATTGTCGATGCAAATGTCTGTTTTGCATATTCTCAGGCAAAGAAATGCAGCATTTTTACCAATTTGTTAGTGTTTGAAGTAGGTTGAATAAACCCTTACATGAACTGTTGTATACCAAATTACAGGGGTTATAATAACGCAACTGTAGACTAAACTAGGACTTGTGCTGATTAGTTGTGACTAATTTCTGGTATAAACAGATGATTCTCACGATTTGACAGGGTTAAAAAAGGCACTTGTAGCAAAGGTTCTTGTAGATAGTATGTCAATTGAACTAATCAACCCTTAAAGGATTATTTGCAAAAATTCAACTCTAATACATACTTAGGGGTATAACAGCGCACCTCTCGCCGAAACTGGAAGTTGTGTTGAGTAGGTTAAGCCAGATTCTAGTACAAACGGTTGTTTCTCACGATCTTCCAATGCTGAAACATGCACCAGTTGCACCAAATTCTGTCGAACTTATGCGAAGGAAACCGATTTAACTCTTATCGAATAACTTCAACTCTTAGACATAAGGGGCATAACAGCGAACCTCACGCCGAAACTTGAAGTTGTACTGATTAAGTTAAACCAGATTCTTGCACAAACGGTTGTTTCTCACGATCTTCCAGTGCTGAAACATGCACCAGTTGCACCGATTTATGTTTAAAGTGTGTGGAGTAGAGCGTATAATCACTTATCTGATTTATCCAACTGAAACTTAGTGGATATAAAAACGCAAACGTAGCAATAACTTAGACTTGAAAACGTTATTAGAGTCTAATTTCTGTTGTAGACAATTGCTTCCCACAATTTTATGCAGCTGAAACAGGCAACATTGTTCCCAAAATCTGTCGAAAGCTTGTAAAGAAGACCAAATAAACACTTACACAAATAATTGAGTTTTCAAATATAGGGGTAATAATACCTCACATTTATAATAATCTAGGACATCTATTGGTTAAATTAGTTTAATTGTCGATGCAAATGTCTGTTTTGCATATTCTCAGGCAAAGAAATGCAGCATTTTTACCAATTTGTTAGTGTTTGAAGTAGGTTGAATAAACCCTTACATGAACTGTTGTATACCAAATTACAGGGGTTATAATAACGCAACTGTAGACTAAACTAGGACTTGCGCTGATTAGTTGTGACTAATTTCTGGTATAAACATATGATTCTCACGATTTGACAGGGTTAAAAAAGGCACTTGTAGCAAAGGTTCTTGTAGATAGTATGTCAATTGAACTAATCAACCCTTAAAGGATTATTTGCAAAAATTCAACTCTAATACATACTTAGGGGTATAACAGCGCACCTCTCGCCGAAACTGGAAGTTGTGTTGAGTAGGTTAAGCCAGATTCTAGTACAAAACGGTTGTTTCTCACGATCTTCCAATGCTGAAACATGCACCAGTTGCACCAAATTCTGTCGAACTTATGCGAAGGAAACCGATTTAACTCTTATCGAATAACTTCAACTCTTAGACATAAGGGGCATAACAGCGAACCTCACGCCGAAACTTAAAGTTGTACTGATTAAGTTAAACCAGATTCTTGCACAAACGGTTGTTTCTCACGATCTTCCAGTGCTGAAACATGCACCAGTTGCACCGATTTATGTTTAAAGTGTGTGGAGTAGAGCGTATAATCACTTATCTGATTTATCCAACTGAAACTTAGTGGATATAAAAACGCAAACGTAGCAATAACTTAGACTTGCAAACGTTATTAGAGTCTAATTTCTGTTGTAGACAATTGCTTCCCACAATTTTATGCAGCTGAAACAGGCAACATTGTTCCCAAAATCTGTCGAAAGCTTGTAAAGAAGACCAAATAAACACTTACACAAATAATTGAGTTTTCAAATATAGGGGTAATAATACCTCACATTTATAATAATCTAGGACATCTATTGGTTAAATTAGTTTAATTGTCGATGCAAATGTCTGTTTTGCATATTCTCAGGCAAAGAAATGCAGCATTTTTACCAATTTGTTAGTGTTTGAAGTAGGTTGAATAAACCCTTACATGAACTGTTGTATACCAAATTACAGGGGTTATAATAACGCAACTGTAGACTAAACTAGGACTTGTGCTGATTAGTTGTGACTAATTTCTGGTATAAACAGATGATTCTCACGATTTGACAGGGTTAAAAAAGGCACTTGTAGCAAAGGTTCTTGTAGATAGTATGTCAATTGAACTAATCAACCCTTAAAGGATTATTTGCAAAAATTCAACTCTAATACATACTTAGGGGTATAACAGCGCACCTCTCGCCGAAACTGGAAGTTGTGTTGAGTAGGTTAAGCCAGATTCTAGTACAAACGGTTGTTTCTCACGATCTTCCAATGCTGAAACATGCACCAGTTGCACCAAATTCTGTCGAACTTATGCGAAGGAAACCGATTTAACTCTTATCGAATAACTTCAACTCTTAGACATAAGGGGCATAACAGCGAACCTCACGCCGAAACTTGAAGTTGTACTGATTAAGTTAAACCAGATTCTTGCACAAACGGTTGTTTCTCACGATCTTCCAGTGCTGAAACATGCACCAGTTGCACTGATTTATGTTTAAAGTGTGTGGAGTAGAGCGTATAATCACTTATCTGATTTATCCAACTGAAACTTAGTGGATATAAAAACGCAAACGTAGCAATAACTTAGACTTGCAAACGTTATTAGAGTCTAATTTCTGTTGTAGACAATTGCTTCCCACAATTTTATGCAGCTGAAACAGGCAACATTGTTCCCAAAATCTGTCGAAAGCTTGTAAAGAAGACCAAATAAACACTTACACAAATAATTGAGTTTTCAAATATAGGGGTAATAATACCTCACATTTATAATAATCTAGGACATCTATTGGTTAAATTAGTTTAATTGTCGATGCAAATGTCTGTTTTGCATATTCTCAGGCAAAGAAATGCAGCATTTTTACCAATTTGTTAGTGTTTGAAGTAGGTTGAATAAACCCTTACATGAACTGTTGTATACCAAATTACAGGGGTTATAATAACGCAACTGTAGACTAAACTAGGACTTGTGCTGATTAGTTGTGACTAATTTCTGGTATAAACAGATGATTCTCACGATTTGACAGGGTTAAAAAAGGCACTTGTAGCAAAGGTTCTTGTAGATAGTATGTCAATTGAACTAATCAACCCTTAAAGGATTATTTGCAAAAATTCAACTCTAATACATACTTAGGGGTATAACAGCGCACCTCTCGCCGAAACTGGAAGTTGTGTTGAGTAGGTTAAGCCAGATTCTAGTACAAACGGTTGTTTCTCACGATCTTCCAATGCTGAAACATGCACCAGTTGCACCAAATTCTGTCGAACTTATGCGAAGGAAACCGATTTAACTCTTATCGAATAACTTCAACTCTTAGACATAAGGGGCATAACAGCGAACCTCACGCCGAAACTTGAAGTTGTACTGATTAAGTTAAACCAGATTCTTGCACAAACGGTTGTTTCTCACGATCTTCCAGTGCTGAAACATGCACCAGTTGCACTGATTTATGTTTAAAGTGTGTGGAGTAGAGCGTATAATCACTTATCTGATTTATCCAACTGAAACTTAGTGGATATAAAAACGCAAACGTAGCAATAACTTAGACTTGCAAACGTTATTAGAGTCTAATTTCTGTTGTAGACAATTGCTTCCCACAATTTTATGCAGCTGAAACAGGCAACATTGTTCCCAAAATCTGTCGAAAGCTTGTAAAGAAGACCAAATAAACACTTACACAAATAATTGAGTTTTCAAATATAGGGGTAATAATACCTCACATTTATAATAATCTAGGACATCTATTGGTTAAATTAGTTTAATTGTCGATGCAAATGTCTGTTTTGCATATTCTCAGGCAAAGAAATGCAGCATTTTTACCAATTTGTTAGTGTTTGAAGTAGGTTGAATAAACCCTTACATGAACTGTTGTATACCAAATTACAGGGGTTATAATAACGCAACTGTAGACTAAACTAGGACTTGTGCTGATTAGTTGTGACTAATTTCTGGTATAAACAGATGATTCTCACGATTTGACAGGGTTAAAAAAGGCACTTGTAGCAAAGGTTCTTGTAGATAGTATGTCAATTGAACTAATCAACCCTTAAAGGATTATTTGCAAAAATTCAACTCTAATACATACTTAGGGGTATAACAGCGCACCTCTCGCCGAAACTGGAAGTTGTGTTGAGTAGGTTAAGCCAGATTCTAGTACAAACGGTTGTTTCTCACGATCTTCCAATGCTGAAACATGCACCAGTTGCACCAAATTCTGTCGAACTTATGCGAAGGAAACCGATTTAACTCTTATCGAATAACTTCAACTCTTAGACATAAGGGGCATAACAGCGAACCTCACGCCGAAACTTGAAGTTGTACTGATTAAGTTAAACCAGATTCTTGCACAAACGGTTGTTTCTCACGATCTTCCAGTGCTGAAACATGCACCAGTTGCACCGATTTATGTTTAAAGTGTGTGGAGTAGAGCGTATAATCACTTATCTGATTTATCCAACTGAAACTTAGTGGATATAAAAACGCAAACGTAGCAATAACTTAGACTTGCAAACGTTATTAGAGTCTAATTTCTGTTGTAGACAATTGCTTCCCACAATTTTATGCAGCTGAAACAGGCAACATTGTTCCCAAAATCTGTCGAAAGCTTGTAAAGAAGACCAAATAAACACTTACACAAATAATTGAGTTTTCAAATATAGGGGTAATAATACCTCACATTTATAATAATCTAGGACATCTATTGGTTAAATTAGTTTAATTGTCGATGCAAATGTCTGTTTTGCATATTCTCAGGCAAAGAAATGCAGCATTTTTACCAATTTGTTAGTGTTTGAAGTAGGTTGAATAAACCCTTACATGAACTGTTGTATACCAAATTACAGGGGTTATAATAACGCAACTGTAGACTAAACTAGGACTTGTGCTGATTAGTTGTGACTAATTTCTGGTATAAACAGATGATTCTCACGATTTGACAGGGTTAAAAAAGGCACTTGTAGCAAAGGTTCTTGTAGATAGTATGTCAATTGAACTAATCAACCCTTAAAGGATTATTTGCAAAAATTCAACTCTAATACATACTTAGGGGTATAACAGCGCACCTCTCGCCGAAACTGGAAGTTGTGTTGAGTAGGTTAAGCCAGATTCTAGTACAAACGGTTGTTTCTCACGATCTTCCAATGCTGAAACATGCACCAGTTGCACCAAATTCTGTCGAACTTATGCGAAGGAAACCGATTTAACTCTTATCGAATAACTTCAACTCTTAGACATAAGGGGCATAACAGCGAACCTCACGCCGAAACTTGAAGTTGTACTGATTAAGTTAAACCAGATTCTTGCACAAACGGTTGTTTCTCACGATCTTCCAGTGCTGAAACATGCACCCGTTGCACCGATTTATGTTTAAAGTGTGTGGAGTAGAGCGTATAATCACTTATCTGATTTATCCAACTGAAACTTAGTGGATATAAAAACGCAAACGTAGCAATAACTTAGACTTGCAAACGTTATTAGAGTCTAATTTCTGTTGTAGACAATTGCTTCCCACAATTTTATGCAGCTGAAACAGGCAACATTGTTCCCAAAATCTGTCGAAAGCTTGTAAAGAAGACCAAATAAACACTTACACAAATAATTGAGTTTTCAAATATAGGGGTAATAATACCTCACATTTATAATAATCTAGGACATCTATTGGTTAAATTAGTTTAATTGTCGATGCAAATGTCTGTTTTGCATATTCTCAGGCAAAGAAATGCAGCACTTTTACCAATTTGTTAGTGTTTGAAGTAGGTTGAATAAACCCTTACATGAACTGTTGTATACCAAATTACAGGGGTTATAATAACGCAACTGTAGTCTAAACTAGGACTTGTGCTGATTAGTTGTGACTAATTTCTGGTATAAACAGATGATTCTCACGATTTGACAGGGTTAAAAAAGGCACTTGTAGCAAAGGTTCTTGTAGAAAGTATGTCAATTGAACTAATCAACCCTTAAAGGAGTATTGGCAAAAGTTCAACTCTAATACATACTTAGGGGTATAACAGCGCACCTCTCGCCGAAACTGGAAGTTGTGTTGAGTAGGTTAAGCCAGATTCTAGTACAAACGGTTGTTTCTCACGATCTTCCAATGCTGAAACATGCACCAGTTGCACCAAATTCTGTCGAACTTATGCGAAGGAAACCGATTTAACTCTTATCGAATAACTTCAACTCTTAGACATAAGGGGCATAACAGCGAACCTCACGCCGAAACTTGAAGTTGTACTGATTAAGTTAAACCAGATTCTTGCACAAACGGTTGTTTCTCACGATCTTCCAGTGCTGAAACATGCACCAGTTGCACCGATTTATGTTTAAAGTGTGTGGAGTAGAGCGTATAATCACTTATCTGATTTATCCAACTGAAACTTAGTGGATATAAAAACGCAAACGTAGCAATAACTTAGACTTGCAAGCGTTATTAGAGTCTAATTTCTGTTGTAGACAATTGCTTCCCACAATTTTATGCAGCTGAAACAGGCAACATTGTTCCCAAAATCTGTCGAAAGCTTGTAAAGAAGACCAAATAAACACTTACAGAAATAATTGAGTATTCAAATATAGGGGTAATAATACCTCACATTTATAATAATCTAGGACATCTATTGGTTAAATTAGTTTAATTGTCGATGCAAATGTCTGTTTTGCATATTCTCAGGCAAAGAAATGCAGCATTTTTACCAATTTGTTAGTGTTTGAAGTAGGTTGAATAAACCCTTACATGAACTGTTGTATACCAAATTACAGGGGTTATAATAACGCAACTGTAGACTAAACTAGGACTTGTGCTGATTAGTTGTGACTAATTTCTGGTATAAACAGATGATTCTCACGATTTGACAGGGTTAAAAAAGGCACTTGTAGCAAAGGTTCTTGTAGATAGTATGTCAATTGAACTAATCAACCCTTAAAGGATTATTTTCAAAAATTCAACTCTAATACATACTTAGGGGTATAACAGCGCACCTCTCGCCGAAACTGGAAGTTGTGTTGAGTAGGTTAAGCCAGATTCTAGTACAAACGGTTGTTTCTCACGATCTTCCAATGCTGAAACATGCACCAGTTGCACCAAATTCTGTCGAACTTATGCGAAGGAAACCGATTTAACTCTTATCGAATAACTTCAACTCTTAGACATAAGGGGCATAACAGCGAACCTCACGCCGAAACTTGAAGTTGTACTGATTAAGTTAAACCAGATTCTTGCACAAACGGTTGTTTCTCACGATCTTCCAGTGCTGAAACATGCACCAGTTGCACCGATTTATGTTTAAAGTGTGTGGAGTAGAGCGTATAATCACTTATCTGATTTATCCAACTGAAACTTAGTGGATATAAAAACGCAAACGTAGCAATAACTTAGACTTGCAAACGTTATTAGAGTCTAATTTCTGTTGTAGACAATTGCTTCCCACAATTTTATGCAGCTGAAACAGGCAACATTGTTCCCAAAATCTGTCGAAAGCTTGTAAAGAAGACCAAATAAACACTTACACAAATAATTGAGTTTTCAAATATAGGGGTAATAATACCTCACATTTATAATAATCTAGGACATCTATTGGTTAAATTAGTTTAATTGTCGATGCAAATGTCTGTTTTGCATATTCTCAGGCAAAGAAATGCAGCACTTTTACCAATTTGTTAGTGTTTGAAGTAGGTTGAATAAACCCTTACATGAACTGTTGTATACCAAATTACAGGGGTTATAATAACGCAACTGTAGTCTAAACTAGGACTTGTGCTGATTAGTTGTGACTAATTTCTGGTATAAACAGATGATTCTCACGATTTGACAGGGTTAAAAAAGGCACTTGTAGCAAAGGTTCTTGTAGAAAGTATGTCAATTGAACTAATCAACCCTTAAAGGAGTATTGGCAAAAGTTCAACTCTAATACATACTTAGGGGTATAACAGCGCACCTCTCGCCGAAACTGGAAGTTGTGTTGAGTAGGTTAAGCCAGATTCTAGTACAAACGGTTGTTTCTCACGATCTTCCAATGCTGAAACATGCACCAGTTGCACCAAATTCTGTCGAACTTATGCGAAGGAAACCGATTTAACTCTTATCGAATAACTTCAACTCTTAGACATAAGGGGCATAACAGCGAACCTCACGCCGAAACTTGAAGTTGTACTGATTAAGTTAAACCAGATTCTTGCACAAACGGTTGTTTCTCACGATCTTCCAGTGCTGAAACATGCACCAGTTGCACCGATTTATGTTTAAAGTGTGTGGAGTAGAGCGTATAATCACTTATCTGATTTATCCAACTGAAACTTAGTGGATATAAAAACGCAAACGTAGCAATAACTTAGACTTGCAAGCGTTATTAGAGTCTAATTTCTGTTGTAGACAATTGCTTCCCACAATTTTATGCAGCTGAAACAGGCAACATTGTTCCCAAAATCTGTCGAAAGCTTGTAAAGAAGACCAAATAAACACTTACAGAAATAATTGAGTATTCAAATATAGGGGTAATAATACCTCACATTTATAATAATCTAGGACATCTATTGGTTAAATTAGTTTAATTGTCGATGCAAATGTCTGTTTTGCATATTCTCAGGCAAAGAAATGCAGCATTTTTACCAATTTGTTAGTGTTTGAAGTAGGTTGAATAAACCCTTACATGAACTGTTGTATACCAAATTACAGGGGTTATAATAACGCAACTGTAGACTAAACTAGGACTTGTGCTGATTAGTTGTGACTAATTTCTGGTATAAACAGATGATTCTCACGATTTGACAGGGTTAAAAAAGGCACTTGTAGCAAAGGTTCTTGTAGATAGTATGTCAATTGAACTAATCAACCCTTAAAGGATTATTTTCAAAAATTCAACTCTAATACATACTTAGGGGTATAACAGCGCACCTCTCGCCGAAACTGGAAGTTGTGTTGAGTAGGTTAAGCCAGATTCTAGTACAAACGGTTGTTTCTCACGATCTTCCAATGCTGAAACATGCACCAGTTGCACCAAATTCTGTCGAACTTATGCGAAGGAAACCGATTTAACTCTTATCGAATAACTTCAACTCTTAGACATAAGGGGCATAACAGCGAACCTCACGCCGAAACTTGAAGTTGTACTGATTAAGTTAAACCAGATTCTTGCACAAACGGTTGTTTCTCACGATCTTCCAGTGCTGAAACATGCACCAGTTGCACCGATTTATGTTTAAAGTGTGTGGAGTAGAGCGTATAATCACTTATCTGATTTATCCAACTGAAACTTAGTGGATATAAAAACGCAAACGTAGCAATAACTTAGACTTGCAAACGTTATTAGAGTCTAATTTCTGTTGTAGACAATTGCTTCCCACAATTTTATGCAGCTGAAACAGGCAACATTGTTCCCAAAATCTGTCGAAAGCTTGTAAAGAAGACCAAATAAACACTTACAGAAATAATTGAGTTTTCAAATATAGGGGTAATAATACCTCACATTTATAATAATCTAGGACATCTATTGGTTAAATTAGTTTAATTGTCGATGCAAATGTCTGTTTTGCATATTCTCAGGCAAAGAAATGCAGCATTTTTACCAATTTGTTAGTGTTTGAAGTAGGTTGAATAAACCCTTACATGAACTGTTGTATACCAAATTACAGGGGTTATAATAACGCAACTGTAGACTAAACTAGGACTTGTGCTGATTAGTTGTGACTAATTTCTGGTATAAACAGATGATTCTCACGATTTGACAGGGTTAAAAAAGGCACTTGTAGCAAAGGTTCTTGTAGATAGTATGTCAATTGAACTAATCAACCCTTAAAGGATTATTTGCAAAAATTCAACTCTAATACATACTTAGGGGTATAACAGCGCACCTCTCGCCGAAACTGGAAGTTGTGTTGAGTAGGTTAAGCCAGATTCTAGTACAAACGGTTGTTTCTCACGATCTTCCAATGCTGAAACATGCACCAGTTGCACCAAATTCTGTCGAACTTATGCGAAGAAAACCGATTTAACTCTTATCGAATAACTTCAACTCTTAGACATAAGGGGCATAACAGCGAACCTCACGCCGAAACTTGAAGTTGTACTGATTAAGTTAAACCAGATTCTTGCACAAACGGTTGTTTCTCACGATCTTCCAGTGCTGAAACATGCACCAGTTGCACCGATTTATGTTTAAAGTGTGTGGAGTAGAGCGTATAATCACTTATCTGATTTATCCAACTGAAACTTAGTGGATATAAAAACGCAAACGTAGCAATAACTTAGACTTGCAAACGTTATTAGAGTCTAATTTCTGTTGTAGACAATTGCTTCCCACAATTTTATGCAGCTGAAACAGGCAACATTGTTCCCAAAATCTGTCGAAAGCTTGTAAAGAAGACCAAATAAACACTTACACAAATAATTGAGTTTTCAAATATAGGGGTAATAATACCTCACATTTATAATAATCTAGGACATCTATTGGTTAAATTAGTTTAATTGTCGATGCAAATGTCTGTTTTGCATATTCTCAGGCAAAGAAATGCAGCATTTTTACCAATTTGTTAGTGTTTGAAGTAGGTTGAATAAACCCTTACATGAACTGTTGTATACCAAATTACAGGGGTTATAATAACGCAACATTAGACTAAACTAGGACTTGTGCTGATTAGTTGTGACTAATTTCTGGTATAAACAGATGATTCTCACGATTTGACAGGGTTAAAAAAGGCACTTGTAGCAAAGGTTCTTGTAGATAGTATGTCAATTGAACTAATCAACCCTTAAAGGATTATTTGCAAAAATTCAACTCTAATACATACTTAGGGGTATAACAGCGCACCTCTCGCCGAAACTGGAAGTTGTGTTGAGTAGGTTAAGCCAGATTCTAGTACAAACGGTTGTTTCTCACGATCTTCCAATGCTGAAACATGCACCAGTTGCACCAAATTCTGTCGAACTTATGCGAAGAAAACCGATTTAACTCTTATCGAATAACTTCAACTCTTAGACATAAGGGGCATAACAGCGAACCTCACGCCGAAACTTGAAGTTGTACTGATTAAGTTAAACCAGATTCTTGCACAAACGGTTGTTTCTCACGATCTTCCAGTGCTGAAACATGCACCAGTTGCACCGATTTATGTTTAAAGTGTGTGGAGTAGAGCGTATAATCACTTATCTGATTTATCCAACTGAAACTTAGTGGATATAAAAACGCAAACGTAGCAATAACTTAGACTTGCAAACGTTATTAGAGTCTAATTTCTGTTGTAGACAATTGCTTCCCACAATTTTATGCAGCTGAAACAGGCAACATTGTTCCCAAAATCTGTCGAAAGCTTGTAAAGAAGACCAAATAAACACTTACACAAATAATTGAGTTTTCAAATATAGGGGTAATAATACCTCACATTTATAATAATCTAGGACATCTATTGGTTAAATTAGTTTAATTGTCGATGCAAATGTCTGTTTTGCATATTCTCAGGCAAAGAAATGCAGCATTTTTACCAATTTGTTAGTGTTTGAAGTAGGTTGAATAAACCCTTACATGAACTGTTGTATACCAAATTACAGGGGTTATAATAACGCAACATTAGACTAAACTAGGACTTGTGCTGATTAGTTGTGACTAATTTCTGGTATAAACAGATGATTCTCACGATTTGACAGGGTTAAAAAAGGCACTTGTAGCAAAGGTTCTTGTAGATAGTATGTCAATTGAACTAATCAACCCTTAAAGGATTATTTGCAAAAATTCAACTCTAATACATACTTAGGGGTATAACAGCGCACCTCTCGCCGAAACTGGAAGTTGTGTTGAGTAGGTTAAGCCAGATTCTAGTACAAACGGTTGTTTCTCACGATCTTCCAATGCTGAAACATGCACCAGTTGCACCAAATTCTGTCGAACTTATGCGAAGGAAACCGATTTAACTCTTATCGAATAACTTCAACTCTTAGACATAAGGGGCATAACAGCGAACCTCACGCCGAAACTTGAAGTTGTACTGATTAAGTTAAACCAGATTCTTGCACAAACGGTTGTTTCTCACGATCTTCCAGTGCTGAAACATGCACCAGTTGCACCGATTTATGTTTAAAGTGCGTAGAGTAGAGCGTATAATCACTTATCTGATTTATCCAACTGAAACTTAGTGGATATAAAAACGCAAACGTAGCAATAACTTAGACTTGCAAACGTTATTAGAGTCTAATTTCTGTTGTAGACAATTGCTTCCCACAATTTTTTGCAGCTGAAACAGGCAACATTGTTCCCAAAATCTGTCGAAAGCTCGTAAAGAAGACCAAATAAACACTTACAGAAATAATTGAGTATTCAAATATAGGGGTAATAATACCTCACATTTATAATAATCTAGGACATCTATTGGTTAAATTAGTTTAATTGCCGATGCAAATGTCTGTTTTGCATATTCTCAGGCAAAGAAATGCAGCATTTTTACCAATTTGTTAGTGTTTGAAGTAGGTTGAATAAACCCTTCCAAGAACAGTTGTTTACCAAATTACAGGGGTTATAATAACGCAACTGTAGACTAAACTAGGACTTGTGCTGATTAGTTGTGACTAATTTCTGGTATAAACAGATGATTCTCACGATTTTACAGGGTTAAAAAAGGCACTTGTAGCAAAGGTTCTTGTAGATAGTATGTCAATTGAACTAATCAACCCTTAAAGGATTATTTGCAAAAATTCAACTCTAATACATACTTAGGGGTATAACAGCGCACCTCTCGCCGAAACTGGAAGTTGTGTTGAGTAGGTTAAGCCAGATTCTAGTACAAACGGTTGTTTCTCACGATCTTCCAATGCTGAAACATGCACCAGTTGCACCAAATTCTGTCGAACTTATGCGAAGGAAACCGATTTAACTCTTATCGAATAACTTCAACTCTTAGACATAAGGGGCATAACAGCGAACCTCACGCCGAAACTTGAAGTTGTACTGATTAAGTTAAACCAGATTCTTGCACAAACGGTTGTTTCTCACGATCTTCCAGTGCTGAAACATGCACCAGTTGCACCGATTTATGTTTAAAGTGTGTGGAGTAGAGCGTATAATCACTTATCTGATTTATCCAACTGAAACTTAGTGGATATAAAAACGCAAACGTAGCAATAACTTAGACTTGCAAACGTTATTAGAGTCTAATTTCTGTTGTAGACAATTGCTTCCCACAATTTTATGCAGCTGAAACAGGCAACATTGTTCCCAAAATCTGTCGAAAGCTTGTAAAGAAGACCAAATAAACACTTACACAAATAATTGAGTTTTCAAATATAGGGGTAATAATACCTCACATTTATAATAATCTAGGACATCTATTGGTTAAATTAGTTTAATTGTCGATGCAAATGTCTGTTTTGCATATTCTCAGGCAAAGAAATGCAGCATTTTTACCAATTTGTTAGTGTTTGAAGTAGGTTGAATAAACCCTTACATGAACTGTTGTATACCAAATTACAGGGGTTATAATAACGCAACTGTAGACTAAACTAGGACTTGTGCTGATTAGTTGTGACTAATTTCTGGTATAAACAGATGATTCTCACGATTTGACAGGGTTAAAAAAGGCACTTGTAGCAAAGGTTCTTGTAGATAGTATGTCAATTGAACTAATCAACCCTTAAAGGATTATTTGCAAAAATTCAACTATTTATACTAGAATCTTGTTTAACCTAATCAGTACAATTTCGAGATTGAGAGTGAGGTTCGCTGTTATACCCATTATGTTTTAGAATTGAAACTATTGTATGAGAGTTAAATCGGTCTCCTTCGCAGAATTTGGTGCAACTGGTGCATGTTTCAGCATTTAAAGATCTTGAGGAACAACCATTTGTACTAGAAACTTACTTAACTTACTCAACACAACTTCCCGTTTCGGCATGAGGGTGCCCGATTATACACCTTATGTTTTAGAATTGAAATTATCATATTAAGGTTAAATCGGTCTCCTTCGCAAAATTTCGATTGATTTCGGTGCAGCTGGTGCATGTTTCAACGTTAGAAGATCGTAAGGAACAACCGTTTGTACTCGAATCTGGCTTAACTTTCTGAACACAACTTCCAGTTTCGGCGAAATGTACTCTATAATACCACTAGTGATTTAGAATTGAAGTTATGCAAATAATCCTATTAGGTTTGTTTAGTTTATTTGACATACTTTCTACAAGAACCTTTGCTTCTAGTGCCTTTTTTTACAATGTGAAATGGTGAAAATCATCTGGTTTTGTCAGAAATTAGTCACAGTTAATCAGCACAAGTCCTACTTTATTCAAGAGTTGCGTTATTATAACCCCTATAATTTGGTAAACAACTGTTCTTATCTGGGTTTATTCAATACACTTCACACACTAACACATTCGTAAAATTGCTGCATTTCTTTGCACGAGAATATGCGAAACAGACATTTACATCGACAATTAAACTAATTTAACCATACATGTCCTACATTATTAGAAATGTGAGGTATTATGACCCCTATATTTGAATATTCAATTATTTCTGTAAGTATTTATTTCTACAGATTATGGGAACAATGTTGGTTGTTTCAGCTCCATACAATTGTGGGAAGCACTTGTATACAACAGAAATCAGACTCTAATAACCTTTTCAAATCCAAGTTTATGCTATGTGTGCGTTTTTATATCCAATAAGTTTCAGTTGAATAAATCCGATAAACGATTATGCGCTCTGCTCCATACACTTTAAACATAAATTGGTGCAACTAGTGCCTATTTCAGCTTTTGGAGATCGTGAGGAACAACCGTTTATACTAGAATCTGGTTTAACCTAATCAGTAAAACTTCGAGTTTCAGAGTGAGGTGCCCTGTTATACCCATTATGTTTTAGAATTGAAACTATTGTACAAGGGATAAATCGGTCTCCTTCGCAGAATTCGGTGCAACTGGTGCATGTTTCAGCATTGGAAGATCTTGAGGAACAACTGTTTGAACTAGAAACTTACTTAACTTACTCAACACAACTTCCAGTTTCGGCGAAATATACTCTATTATACCCCTAATGATTTAGAATTGAAGTTATGCAAATAATCCTATTAGGGTTGTTTAGTTTATTTGACATACTTTCTAAAAGAACCTTTGCTACCAGTGCCTTCTTTTACATGGTGAAATGGTGAAAACCATCTGGTTTTGTCAGAAATTAGTCACAATTAATCAGCACAAGACCTACTTCAGTGTAGAGTTGCATTATTATAACCCCTATAATTTGGTAAACAACTGATCTGAGTTTATTCAATCCACTTCACACACTAACACATTCGTTAAACTGGTGCATTTCTTTGCACGAGAATATGCGAAACAGACATTTGCATCGACAATTAAACTAATTTAACCGTACATGTCCTACATTATTAGAAATGTGAGGTATTGTAACCCCTATATTTGAATATTCAATTATTACTGTAAGTGTTGATTTGGTCTTTTTACAAGCTTTCTACAGATTATGGGAACAATGTTGCCTGTTTCAGCTCCAAACAATTGTGGGAAGCATTTGTGTACAACAGAAATTAGACTCTCATAACGTTTGCAAGTCCAAGTTTATGGTGTGTGTGCGTTTGTATATGCAATAAGTTTTAGTTGGATAAATCAGATAAGCTTATTTATGCACTCTGCTCCATATACTTTAGACATAAATTGGTGCAACTGGTGCCTATTTCAGCTTTGGGAGATGGGTAGGAACAACTATTTATACTAGAATCTTGTTTAACCTAATCAGTACAATTTCGAGATTCAGAGTGAGGTGCGCTGTTATACCCATTATGTTTTAGATTGAAACTATTGTATGAGAGTTAAATCGGTCTCCTTCGCAGAATTTGATGCAACTGGTGCATGTTTCAGCATTTGAAGATCTTGAGGAACAACCATTTGTACTAGAAACTTACTTAACTTACTCAACACAACTTCCCGTTTCGGTATGAGGGTGCCCGATTATACACCTTATGTTTTAGAATTGAAATTATCATATTAAGGTTAAATCGGTCTCCTTCGCAAAATTTCGATTGATTTCGGTGCAGCTGGTGCATGTTTCAACGTTGGAAGATCGTAAGGAACAACCGTTTGTACTCGAATCTGGCTTAACTTACTAAACACAACTTTCAGTTTCGGCGAAATGTACTCTATTATACCCCTAATGATTTAGAATTGGAGTTATGCAAATAATCCTATTAGGGTTGTTTAGTTTATTTGACATACTTTCTACAAGAACCTTTGCTTCTAGTGCCTTTTTTTACAAGGTGAAATGGTGAAAATCATCTGGTTTTGTCAGAAATTAGTCACAGTTAATCAGCACAAGTCCTACTTTATTCAAGAGTTGCGTTATTATAACCCCTATAATTTGGTAAACAACTGTTCTTATCTGGGTTTATTCAATACACTTCACACACTAACACATTCGTAAAATTGCTGCATTTCTTTGCACGAGAATATGCGAAACAGACATTTACATCGACAATTAAACTAATTTAACCATACATGTCCTACATTATTAGAAATGTGAGGTATTATAACCCCTATATTTGAATATTCAATTATTACTGTAAGTGTTTATTGGGTCTTTTTTACAAGCTTTCTACAGATTATGGGAACAATGTTGCCTGTTTCTGCTCCATTAAATTGTGGGGAGCACTTGTGTACAACAGAAATCAGACTCCAATGACGTTTGCAAGTCCAAGTTTATGCTGTGTGTGCGTTTGTATATCCAATAAGTTTCAGTTGAATAAATCCGATAAGCGATTATGCGCTCTGCTCCATACACTTTAAACATAAATTGGGGTGCAACTGGTGACTATTTCAGATTTGAGAGATCGTGAGGAACAACCGTTTATACTAGAATCTGGTTTAACCTAATCAGTATAACTTCGAGATTCAGAGTGAGTTGCGCTGTTATACCCTTTATGTTTTAGAATTGAAACTATTGTATAAGGGTTAAATCGGTGTCTTTCGATTTAGTTCGACAGAATTCGGTGCAACTGGTGCATGTTTTAGCGTTGGAAGATCGTAAGGAACAACCGCTTGTACTTGATTCTGGCTTAACTTACTAAACACAACTTCCAGTTTCGGCGAAATGTACTCTATTATACCCCTAATGATTTAGAATTGGAGTTATGCAAATAATCCTATTAGGGTTGTTTAGTTTATTTGACATACTTTCTACAAGAACCTTTGCTACTAGTGCCTTTTTTTACAAGGTGAAATGGTGAAAATCATCTGGTTTTGTCAGAAATTAGTCACAGTTGATCAGCACAAGTCCTACTTTATTCAAGAGTTGCGTTATTATAACCCCTATAATTTGGTAAACAACTGTTCTTATCTGGGTTTATTCAATCCACTTCCCACACTAACACATTCGTAAAATTGCTGCATTTCTTTGCACGAGAATATGCGAAACAGACATTTGCATCGACAATCAAACTAATTTAACCGTACATGTCCTACATTATTAGAAATGTGAGGTATTGTAACCCCTATATTTGAATATTCAATTATTACTGTAAGTGTTGATTTGGTCTTTTTACAAGCTTTCTACAGATTATGGGAACAATGTTGCCTGTTTCAGCTCCAAACAATTGTGGGAAGCACTTGTGTACAACAGAAATTAGACTCTAATAACGTTTGCAAGTCCAAGTTTATGGTGTGTGTGCGTTTGTATATGCAATAAGTTTTAGTTGGATAAATCAGATGCACTCTGCTCCATACACTTTAGACATAAATTGGTGCAACTGGTGCCTATTTCAGCTTTGGGAGATCGTGAGGAACAACTATTTATACTAGAATCTTGTTTAACCTAATCAGTACAATTTCGAGATTCAGAGTGAGGTGCGCTGTTATACCCATTATGTTTTAGAATTGAAACTATTGTATGAGAGTTAAATCGGTCTTCTTCGCAGAATTCGGTGCAACTGGTGTATGTTTCAGCATTTGAAGATCTTGAGGAACAACCATTTGTACTAGAAACTTACTTAACTTACTCAACACAACTTCCCGTTTCGGCATGAGGGTGCCCGATTATACACCTTATGTTTTAGAATTGAAATTATCAAATTAAGGTTAAATCGGTCTCCTTCGCAAAATTTCGATTGATTTCGGTGCAGCTGGTGCATGTTTCAACGTTGGAAGATCGTAAGAAACAACCGTTTGTACTCGAATCTGGCTTAACTTTCTGAACACAACTTCCAGTTTCGGCGAAATGTACTCTATAATACCACTAGTGATTTAGAATTGAAGTTATGCAAATAATCCTATTAGATTTGTTTAGTTTATTTTACATACTTTCTACAAGAACCTTTGCTTCTAGTGCCTTTTTTTACAAGGTGAAATGGTGAAAATCATCTGGTTTTGTCAGAAATTAGTCACAGTTAATCAGCACAAGTCCTACTTTATTCAAGAGTTGCGTTATTATAACCCCTATAATTTGGTAAACAACTGTTCTTATCTGGGTTTATTCAATACACTTCACACACTAACACATTCGTAAAATTGCTGCATTTCTTTGCACGAGAATATGCGAAACAGACATTTACATCGACAATTAAACTAATTTAACCATACATGTCCTACATTATTAGAAATGTGAGGTATT
>CM035811.1:40376917-40410603 GCA_020458035.1 Magallana ariakensis | reverse complement strand
TTCGTAAAATTGCTGCATTTCTTTGCACGAGAATATGCGAAACAGACATTTACATCGACAATTAAACTAATTTAACCATACATGTCCTACATTATTAGAAATGTGAGGTATTATAACCCCTATATTTGAATATTCAATTATTACTGTAAGTGTTTATTGGGTCTTTTTTACAAGCTTTCTACAGATTATGGGAACAATGTTGCCTGTTTCTGCTCCATTAAATTGTGGGAAGCACTTGTGTACAACAGAAATTAGACTCTAATGACGTTTGCAAGTCCAAGTTTATGCTGTGTGTGCGTTTGTATATGCAATAAGTTTTAGTTGAATAAATCCGATAAGCGATTATGCGCTCTGCTCCATACACTTTAAACATAAATTGGTGCAACTGGTGACTATTTCAGCTTTGAGAGATCGTGAGGAACAACCGTTTATACTAGAATCTGGTTTAACCTAATCAGTATAACTTCGAGATTCATAGTGAGTTGCGCTGTTATACCCTTTATGTTTTAGAATTGAAACTATTGTATAAGGGTTAAATCGGTGTCTTTCGATTTAGTTCGACAGAATTCGGTGCAACTGGTGCATGTTTTAGCGTTGGAAGATCGTAAGGAACAACCGCTTGTACTTGATTCTGGCTTAACTTACTAAACACAACTTCCAGTTTCGGCGAAATGTACTCTATAATACCACTAGTGATTTAGAATTGAAGTTATGCAAATAATCCTATTAGGTTTGTTTAGTTTATTTGACATACTTTCTACAAGAACCTTTGCTTCTAGTGCCTTTTTTTACAAGGTGAAATGGTGAAAATCATCTGGTTTTGTCAGAAATTAGTCACAGTTAATCAGCACAAGTCCTACTTTATTCAAGAGTTGCGTTATTATAACCCCTATAATTTGGTAAACAACTGTTCTTATCTGGGTTTATTCAATACACTTCACACACTAACACATTCGTAAAATTGCTGCATTTCTTTGCACGAGAATATGCGAAACAGACATTTACATCGACAATTAAACTAATTTAACCATACATGTCCTACATTATTAGAAATGTGAGGTATTATAACCCCTATATTTGAATATTCAATTATTACTGTAAGTGTTTATTGGGTCTTTTTTACAAGCTTTCTACAGATTATGGGAAGAATGTTGCCTGTTTCTGCTCCATTAAATTGTGGGAAGCACTTGTGTACAACAGAAATCAGACTCTAATGACGTTTGCAAGTCCAAGTTTATGCTGTGTGTGCGTTTGTATATCCAATAAGTTTCAGTTGAATAAATCCGATAAGCGATTATGCGCTCTGCTCCATACACTTTAAACATAAATTGGGGTGCAACTGGTGACTATTTCAGCTTTGAGAGATCGTGAGGAACAACCGTTTATACTAGAATCTGGTTTAACCTAATCAGTATAACTTCGAGATTCAGAGTGAGGTGCGCTGTTATACCCTTTATGTTTTAGAATTGAAACTATTGTATAAGGGTTAAATCGGTGTCTTTCGATTTAGTTCGACAGAATTCGGTGCAACTGGTGCATGTTTTAGCGTTGGAAGATAGTAAGGAACAACCGCTTGTACTTGATTCTGGCTTAACTTACTAAACACAACTTCCAGTTTCGGCAAAATGTACTCTATTATACCCCTAATGATTTAGAATTGGAGTTATGCAAATAATCCTAATAGGGTTGTTTAGTTTATTTGACATACTTTCTACAAGAACCTTTGCTACTAGTGCCTTTTTTTACAAGGTGAAATGGTGAAAATCATCTGGTTTTGTCAGAAATTAGTCACAGTTGATCAGCACAAGTCCTACTTTATTCAAGAGTTGCGTTATTATAACCCCTATAATTTGGTAAACAACTGTTCTTATCTGGGTTTATTCAATCCACTTCCCACACTAACACATTCGTAAAATTGCTGCATTTCTTTGCACGAGAATATGCGAAACAGACATTTACATCGACAATTAAACTAATTTAACCGTACATGTCCTACATTATTAGAAATGTGAGGTATTATAACCCCTATATTTGAATATTCAATTATTACTGTAAGTGTTTATTGGGTCTTTTTTACAAGGTTTCTACAGATTATGGGAAGAATGTTGCCTGTTTCTGCTCCATTAAATTGTGGGAAGCACTTGTGTACAACAGAAATTAGACTCTAATGACGTTTGCAAGTCCAAGTTTATGCTGTGTGTGCGTTTGTATATCCAATAAGTTTCAGTTGAATAAATCCGATAAGCGATTATGCGCTCTGCTCCATACACTTTAAACATAAATTGGTGCAACTGGTGACTATTTCAGCTTTGAGAGATCGTGAGGAACAACCGTTTATAATAGAATCTGGTTTAACCTAATCAGTATAACTTCGAGATTCATAGTGAGTTGCGCTGTTATACCCTTTATGTTTTAGAATTGAAACTATTGTATAAGGGTTAAATCGGTGTCTTTCGATTTAGTTCGACAGAATTCGGTGCAACTGGTGCATGTTTTAGCGTTGGAAGATCGTAAGGAACAACCGCTTGTACTTGATTCTGGCTTAACTTACTAAACACAACTTCCAGTTTCGGCAAAATGTACTCTATTATACCCCTAATGATTTAGAATTAGAGTTATGCAAATAATCCTATTAGGGTTGTTTAGTTTATTTGACATACTTTCTACAAGAACCTTTGCTACTAGTGCCTTTTTTTACAAGGTGAAATGGTGAAAATCATCTGGTTTTGTCAGAAATTAGTCACAGTTAATCAGCACAAGTCCTACTTTATTCAAGAGTTGCGTTATTATAACCCCTATAATTTGGTAAACAACTGTTCTTATCTGGGGTTTATTCAATACACTTCACACACTAACACATTCGTAAAATTGCTGCATTTCTTTGCACGAGAATATGCGAAACAGACATTTACATCGACAATTAAACTAATTTAACCGTACATGTCCTACATTATTAGAAATGTGAGGTATTATAACCCCTATATTTGAATATTCAATTATTACTGTAAGTGTTTATTGGGTCTTTTTTACAAGGTTTCTACAGATTATGGGAAGAATGTTGCCTGTTTCTGCTCCATTAAATTGTGGGAAGCACTTGTGTACAACAGAAATTAGACTCTAATGACGTTTGCAAGTCCAAGTTTATGCTGTGTGTGCGTTTGTATATCCAATAAGTTTCAGTTGAATAAATCCGATAAGCGATTATGCGCTCTGCTCCATACACTTTAAACATAAATTGGTGCAACTGGTGACTATTTCAGCTTTGAGAGATCGTGAGGAACAACCGTTTATAATAGAATCTGGTTTAACCTAATCAGTATAACTTCGAGATTCATAGTGAGTTGCGCTGTTATACCCTTTATGTTTTAGAATTGAAACTATTGTATAAGGGTTAAATCGGTGTCTTTCGATTTAGTTCGACAGAATTCGGTGCAACTGGTGCATGTTTTAGCGTTGGAAGATCGTAAGGAACAACCGCTTGTACTTGATTCTGGCTTAACTTACTAAACACAACTTCCAGTTTCGGCAAAATGTACTCTATTATACCCCTAATGATTTAGAATTAGAGTTATGCAAATAATCCTATTAGGGTTGTTTAGTTTATTTGACATACTTTCTACAAGAACCTTTGCTACTAGTGCCTTTTTTTACAAGGTGAAATGGTGAAAATCATCTGGTTTTGTCAGAAATTAGTCACAGTTAATCAGCACAAGTCCTACTTTATTCAAGAGTTGCGTTATTATAACCCCTATAATTTGGTAAACAACTGTTCTTATCTGGGTTTATTCAATCCACTTCCCACACTAACACATTCGTAAAATTGCTGCATTTCTTTGCACGAGAATATGCGAAACAGACATTTGCATCGACAATCAAACTAATTTAACCGTACATGTCCTACATTATTAGAAATGTGAGGTATTGTAACCCCTATATTTGAATATTCAATTATTACTGTAAGTGTTGATTTGGTCTTTTTACAAGCTTTCTACAGATTATGGGAACAATATTGCCTGTTTCAGCTCCAAACAATTGTGGGAAGCACTTGTGTACAACAGAAATTAGACTCTAATAACGTTTGCAAGTCCAAGTTTATGGTGTGTGTGCGTTTGTATATGCAATAAGTTTTAGTTGGATAAATCAGATAAGCTTATTTATGCACTCTGCTCCATATACTTTAGACATAAATTGGTGCAACTGGTGCCTATTTCAGCTTTGGGAGATGGGTAGGAACAACTATTTATACTAGAATCTTGTTTAACCTAATCAGTACAATTTCGAGATTCAGAGTGAGGTGCGCTGTTATACCCATTATGTTTTAGATTGAAACTATTGTATGAGAGTTAAATCGGTCTCCTTCGCAGAATTTGGTGCAACTGGTGCATGTTTCAGCATTTGAAGATCTTGAGGAACAACCATTTGTACTAGAAACTTACTTAACTTACTCAACACAACTTCCCGTTTCGGCATGAGGGTGCCCGATTATACACCTTATGTTTTAGAATTGAAATTATCATATTAAGGTTAAATCGGTCTCCTTCGCAAAATTTCGATTGATTTCGGTGCAGCTGGTGCATGTTTCAACGTTGGAAGATCGTAAGGAACAACCGTTTGTACTCGAATCTGGCTTAACTTTCTGAACACAACTTCCAGTTTCGGCGAAATGTACTCTATAATACCACTAGTGATTTAGAATTGAAGTTATGCAAATAATCCTATTAGGTTTGTTTAGTTTATTTGACATACTTTCTACAAGAACCTTTGCTTCTAGTGCCTTTTTTTACAAGGTGAAATGGTGAAAATCATCTGGTTTTGTCAGAAATTAGTCACAGTTAATCAGCACAAGTCCTACTTTATTCAAGAGTTGCGTTATTATAACCCCTATAATTTGGTAAACAACTGTTCTTATCTGGGTTTATTCAATACACTTCACACACTAACACATTCGTAAAATTGCTGCATTACTTTGCACGAGAATATGCGAAACAGACATTTACATCGACAATTAAACTAATTTAACCATACATGTCCTACATTATTAGAAATGTGAGGTATTATAACCCCTATATTTGAATATTCAATTATTACTGTAAGTGTTTATTGGGTCTTTTTTACAAGCTTTCTACAGATTATGGGAACAATGTTGCCTGTTTCTGCTCCATTAAATTGTGGGAAGCACTTGTGTACAACAGAAATCAGACTCTAATGACGTTTGCAAGTCCAAGTTTATGCTGTGTGTGCGTTTGTATATGCAATAAGTTTTAGTTGAATAAATCCGATAAGCGATTATGCGCTCTGCTCCATACACTTTAAACATAAATTGGTGCAACTGGTGACTATTTCAGCTTTGAGAGATCGTGAGGAACAACCGTTTATACTAGAATCTGGTTTAACCTAATCAGTATAACTTCGAGATTCATAGTGAGTTGCGCTGTTATACCCTTTATGTTTTAGAATTGAAACTATTGTATAAGGGTTAAATCGGTGTCTTTCGATTTAGTTCGACAGAATTCGGTGCAACTGGTGCATGTTTTAGCGTTGGAAGATCGTAAGGAACAACCGCTTGTACTTGATTCTGGCTTAACTTACTAAACACAACTTCCAGTTTCGGCGAAATGTACTCTATAATACCACTAGTGATTTAGAATTGAAGTTATGCAAATAATCCTATTAGGTTTGTTTAGTTTATTTGACATACTTTCTACAAGAACCTTTGCTTCTAGTGCCTTTTTTTACAAGGTGAAATGGTGAAAATCATCTGGTTTTGTCAGAAATTAGTCACAGTTAATCAGCACAAGTCCTACTTTATTCAAGAGTTGCGTTATTATAACCCCTATAATTTGGTAAACAACTGTTCTTATCTGGGTTTATTCAATACACTTCACACACTAACACATTCGTAAAATTGCTGCATTTCTTTGCACGAGAATATGCGAAACAGACATTTACATCGACAATTAAACTAATTTAACCATACATGTCCTACATTATTAGAAATGTGAGGTATTATAACCCCTATATTTGAATATTCAATTATTACTGTAAGTGTTTATTGGGTCTTTTTTACAAGCTTTCTACAGATTATGGGAAGAATGTTGCCTGTTTCTGCTCCATTAAATTGTGGGAAGCACTTGTGTACAACAGAAATCAGACTCTAATGACGTTTGCAAGTCCAAGTTTATGCTGTGTGTGCGTTTGTATATCCAATAAGTTTCAGTTGAATAAATCCGATAAGCGATTATGCGCTCTGCTCCATACACTTTAAACATAAATTGGGGTGCAACTGGTGACTATTTCAGCTTTGAGAGATCGTGAGGAACAACCGTTTATACTAGAATCTGGTTTAACCTAATCAGTATAACTTCGAGATTCAGAGTGAGGTGCGCTGTTATACCCTTTATGTTTTAGAATTGAAACTATTGTATAAGGGTTAAATCGGTGTCTTTCGATTTAGTTCGACAGAATTCGGTGCAACTGGTGCATGTTTTAGCGTTGGAAGATAGTAAGGAACAACCGCTTGTACTTGATTCTGGCTTAACTTACTAAACACAACTTCCAGTTTCGGCAAAATGTACTCTATTATACCCCTAATGATTTAGAATTGGAGTTATGCAAATAATCCTAATAGGGTTGTTTAGTTTATTTGACATACTTTCTACAAGAACCTTTGCTACTAGTGCCTTTTTTTACAAGGTGAAATGGTGAAAATCATCTGGTTTTGTCAGAAATTAGTCACAGTTGATCAGCACAAGTCCTACTTTATTCAAGAGTTGCGTTATTATAACCCCTATAATTTGGTAAACAACTGTTCTTATCTGGGTTTATTCAATCCACTTCCCACACTAACACATTCGTAAAATTGCTGCATTTCTTTGCACGAGAATATGCGAAACAGACATTTGCATCGACAATCAAACTAATTTAACCGTACATGTCCTACATTATTAGAAATGTGAGGTATTGTAACCCCTATATTTGAATATTCAATTATTACTGTAAGTGTTGATTTGGTCTTTTTACAAGCTTTCTACAGATTATGGGAACAATGTTGCCTGTTTCAGCTCCAAACAATTGTGGGAAGCACTTGTGTACAACAGAAATTAGACTCTAATAACGTTTGCAAGTCCAAGTTTATGGTGTGTGTGCGTTTGTATATGCAATAAGTTTTAGTTGGATAAATCAGATAAGCTTATTTATGCACTCTGCTCCATACACTTTAGACATAAATTGGTGCAACTGGTGCCTATTTCAGCTTTGGGAGATCGTGAGGAACAACTATTTATACTAGAATCTTGTTTAACCTAATCAGTACAATTTCGAGATTCAGAGTGAGGTGCGCTGTTATACCCATTATGTTTTAGAATTGAAACTATTGTATGAGAGTTAAATCGGTCTTCTTCGCAGAATTCGGTGCAACTGGTGTATGTTTCAGCATTTGAAGATCTTGAGGAACAACCATTTGTACTAGAAACTTACTTAACTTACTCAACACAACTTCCCGTTTCGGCATGAGGTGCCCGATTATACACCTTATGTTTTAGAATTGAAATTATCATATTAAGGTTAAATCGGTCTCCTTCGCAAAATTTCGATTGATTTCGGTGCAGCTGGTGCTTGTTTCAACGTTGGAAGATCGTAAGGAACAACCGTTTGTACTCGAATCTGGCTTAACTTTCTGAACACAACTTCCAGTTTCGGCGAAATGTACTCTATAATACCACTAGTGATTTAGAATTGAAGTTATGCAAATAATCCTATTAGGTTTCTTAGTTTATTTGACATACTTTCTACAAGAACCTTTGCTTCTAGTGCCTTTTTTTACAAGGTGAAATGGTGAAAATCATCTGGTTTTGTCAGAAATTAGTCACAGTTAATCAGCACAAGTCCTACTTTATTCAAGAGTTGCGTTATTATAACCCCTATAATTTGGTAAACAACTGTTCTTATCTGGGTTTATTCAATACACTTCACACACTAACACATTCGTAAAATTGCGGCATTTCTTTGCACGAGAATATGCGAAACAGACATTTACATCGACAATTAAACTAATTTAACCATACATGTCCTACATTATTAGAAATGTGAGGTATTATAACCCCTATATTTGAATATTCAATTATTACTGTAAGTGTTTATTGGGTCTTTTTTACAAGCTTTCTACAGATTATGGGAACAATGTTGCCTGTTTCTGCTCCATTAAATTGTGGGAAGCACTTGTGTACAACAGAAATCAGACTCTAATGACGTTTGCAAGTCCAAGTTTATGCTGTGTGTGCGTTTGTATATCAAAAAAGTTTCAGTTGAATAAATCCGATAAGCGATTATGCGCTCTGCTCCATACACTTTAAACATAAATTGGTGCAACTGGTGACTATTTCAGCTTTGAGAGATCGTGAGGAACAACCGTTTATACTAGAATCTGGTTTAACCTAATCAGTATAACTTCGAGATACATAGTGAGTTGCGCTGTTATACCCTTTATGTTTTAGAATTGAAACTATTGTATAAGGGTTAAATCGGTGTCTTTCGATTTAGTTCGACAGAATTCGGTGCAACTGGTGCATGTTTCAACGTTGGAAGATCGTAAGGAACAACCGATTGTACTTGATTCTGGCTTAACTTACTAAACACAACTTCCAGTTTCGGTGAAATGTACTCTATTATACCCCTAATGATTTAGAATTGGAGTTATGCAAATAATCCTATTAGGGTTGTTTAGTTTATTTGACATACTTTCTACAAGAACCTTTTCTACTAGTGCCTTTTTTTACAAGGTGAAATGGTGAAAATCATCTGGTTTTGTCAGAAATTAGTCACAGTTGATCAGCACAAGTCCTACTTTATTCAAGAGTTGCGTTATTATAACCCCTATAATTTGGTAAACAACTGTTCTTATCTGGGTTTATTCAATCCACTTCCCACACTAACACATTCGTAAAATTGCTGCATTTCTTTGCACGAGAATATGCGAAACAGACATTTGCATCGACAATCAAACTAATTTAACCGTACATGTCCTACATTATTAGAAATGTGAGGTATTGTAACCCCTATATTTGAATATTCAATTATTACTGTAAGTGTTGATTTGGTCTTTTTACAAGCTTTCTACAGATTATGGGAACAATGTTGCCTGTTTCAGCTCCAAACAATTGTGGGAAGCACTTGTGTACAACAGAAATTAGACTCTAATAACGTTTGCAAGTCCAAGTTTATGGTGTGTGTGCGTTTGTATATGCAGTTTTAGTTTGATAAATCAGATAAGCTTATTTATGCACTCTGCTCCATACACTTTAGACATAAATTGGTGCAACTGGTGCCTATTTCAGCTTTGGGAGATCGTGAGGAACAACTATTTATACTAGAATCTTGTTACTTAATCAGTACAATTTCGAGATTCAGAGTGAGGTGCGCTGTTATACCCATTATGTTTTAGAATTGAAACTATTGTATGAGAGTTAAATCGGTCTTCTTCGCAGAATTCGGTGCAACTGGTGTATGTTTCAGCATTTGAAGATCTTGAGGAACAACCATTTGTACTAGAAACTTACTTAACTTACTCAACACAACTTCCCGTTTCGGCATGAGGTGCCCGATTATACACCTTATGTTTTAGAATTGAAATTATCATATTAAGGTTAAATCGGTCTCCTTCGCAAAATTTCGATTGATTTCGGTGCAGCTGGTGCTTGTTTCAACGTTGGAAGATCGTAAGGAACAACCGTTTGTACTCGAATCTGGCTTAACTTTCTGAACACAAGTTCCAGTTTCGGCGAAATGTACTCTATAATACCACTAGTGATTTAGAATTGAAGTTATGCAAATAATCCTATTAGGTTTGTTTAGTTTATTTGACATACTTTCTACAAGAACCTTTGCTTCTAGTGCCTTTTTTTACAAGGTGAAATGGTGAAAATCATCTGGTTTTGTCAGAAATTAGTCACAGTTAATCAGCACAAGTCCTACTTTATTCAAGAGTTGCGTTATTATAACCCCTATAATTTGGTAAACAACTGTTCTTATCTGGATTTATTCAATCCAGTTCCCACACTAACACATTCGTAAAATTGCTGCATTTCTTTGCACGAGAATATGCGAAACAGACATTTACATCGACAATTAAACTAATTTAACCATACATGTCCTACATTATTAGAAATGTGAGGTATTATAACCCCTATATTTGAATATTCAATTATTACTGTAAGTGTTTATTGGGTCTTTTTTACAAGCTTTCTACCGATTATGGGAACAATGTTGCCTGTTTCTGCTCCATTAAATTGTGGGAAGCACTTGTGTACAACAGAAATCAGACTCTAATGACGTTTGCAAGTCCAAGTTTATGCTGTGTGTGCGTTTGTATATCAAATAAGTTTCAGTTGAATAAATCCGATAAGCGATTATGCGCTCTGCTCCATACACTTTAAACATAAATTGGTGCAACTGGTGACTATTTCAGCTTTGAGAGATCGTGAGGAACAACCGTTTATACTAGAATCTGGTTTAACCTAATCAGTATAACTTCGAGATTCAGAGTGAGGTGCGCTGTTATACCCTTTATGTTTTAGAATTGAAACTATTGTATAAGGGTTAAATCGGTGTCTTTCGATTTAGTTCGACAGAATTCGGTGCAACTGGTGCATGTTTTAGCGTTGGAAGATCGTAAGGAACAACCGCTTGTACTTGATTCTGGCTTAACTTACTAAACACAACTTCCAGTTTCGGCGAAATGTACTCTATTATACCCCTAATGATTTAGAATTGGAGTTATGCAAATAATCCTATTAGGGTTGTTTAGTTTATTTGACATACTTTCTACAAGAACCTTTGCTTCTAGTGCCTTTTTTTACAAGGTGAAATGGTGAAAATCATCTGGTTTTGTCAGAAATTAGTCACAGTTGATCAGCACAAGTCCTACTTTATTCAAGAGTTGCGTTATTATAACCCCTATAATTTGGTAAACAACTGTTCTTATCTGGGTTTATTCAATCCACTTCCCACACTAACACATTCGTAAAATTGCTGCATTTCTTTGCACGAGAATATGCGAAACAGACATTTGCATCGACAATCAAACTAATTTAACCGTACATGTCCTACATTATTAGAAATGTGAGGTATTGTAACCCCTATATTTGAATATTCAATTATTACTGTAAGTGTTGATTTGGTCTTTTTACAAGCTTTCTACAGATTATGGGAACAATGTTGCCTGTTTCAGCTCCAAACAATTGTGGGAAGCACTTGTGTACAACAGAAATTAGACTCTAATAACGTTTGCAAGTCCAAGTTTATGGTGTGTGTGCGTTTGTATATGCAATAAGTTTCAGTTGGATAAATCAGATAAGCTTATTTATGCACTCTGCTCCATACACTATAGACATAAATTGGTGCAACTGGTGCCTATTTCAGCTTTGGGAGATCGTGAGGAACAACTATTTATACTAGAATCTTGTTTAACCTAATCAGTACAATTTCGAGATTCAGAGTGAGGTGCGCTGTTATACCCATTATGTTTTAGAATTGAAACTATTGTATGAGAGTTAAATCGGTCTTCTTCGCAGAATTCGGTGCAACTGGTGTATGTTTCAGCATTTGAAGATCTTGAGGAACAACCATTTGTACTAGAAACTTACTTAACTTACTCAACACAACTTCCCGTTTCGGCATGAGGTGCCCGATTATACACCTTATGTTTTAGAATTGAAATTATCATATTAAGGTTAAATCGGTCTCCTTCGCAAAATTTCGATTGATTTCGGTGCAGCTAGTGCTTGTTTCAACGTTGGAAGATCGTAAGGAACAACCGTTTGTACTCGAATCTGGCTTAACTTTCTGAACACAACTTCCAGTTTCGGCGAAATGTACTCTATAATACCACTAGTGATTTAGAATTGAAGTTATACAAATAATCCTATTAGGTTTGTTTAGTTTATTTGACATACTTTCTACAAGAACCTTTGCTACTAGTGCCTTTTTTTACAAGGTGAAATGGTAAAAATCATCTGGTTTTGTCAGAAATTAGTCACAGTTAATCAGCACAAGTCCTACTTTATTCAAGAGTTGCGTTATTATAACTCAGCTATGTTAAGGAAGGTATCAGAATTCTAGCACGTGTGATTTAGGAAAATTTGCATATGCCCCGCCCCTTATTCATGAGATTTTACGAGATATTGTATTTCGGTAATTAACAAACATCTACCAAAATGAATATGATTAATTATTGGGTTTGATTGTATCAAGAAAGATGTACTGAAATAAAAACTTCAACTATTCTTTATATCTTGCGAAATTATGAAATTCCTAAGTCGTCTGATGACGTGTCGTGGTTGACTACGTCACATCGGCGCTTGCAGCTGTGATCAGAATAAACATGTGGACTTCAGTGATATATCTGAGAATTTAACCCATTTACAACCAGCCTAGACGGAAATCGGTAGAGGATTCAACTGAACAAGTTAGGATTTATCTGTACTTTCCCTAGATATTGTTTTATATTGTCTAATACTGTAGGATGAAACAGAAACGAAGGGAAATTCCTCGGCTTCGATTTTGTTTACTTGTTTACATTTGTTTTTCATGTAATATTGTGTTTAAACATTAGTTTGGTGACTCGATCAGGCAAAAGAAATGTTCCGTGATTCGCTAATTTTGATCATTAAGAGTATTGAGGCTCATTGTAGCTTTTTACTGGTCTCTTATATCGCAATAACATTAGTTCGCATTTCCTCCGTGTTCAAAGAAAATGTAAACAATGGAAAGTCCAAACACTGTATTAGCACTACAAATATTACTGTGAGCATCTGGATTGAATATAGACAAGATTGTATTGTTGTTTATGTAAATCGAAATGTGTTATTTCATTTAGCTTTTTTTATCAGGAAGATTACATGTTTGAATAAACAAAATTACAGTGTTGAACTGATTTTCCAAACATTTAAAAAAATAAATATTTGATTATGCATGTTAGAATATTAATGAAATTAAAACTGCCATTAGTATGCACAGTGATAAAGAAATTGTCCATTTTCATGTTATCTTCAGCACAATAGTTTACTAATTATAACACATTATTCAATTTCAGGGTTATTAAAGCAGTAAATGGTCCACTGGAGACACTTTGTTGGGGTGTTGATAAAAAAGTAGGTACTCTATAAATATTTCTTTTACCCACTAACTTCATGTATATTTGGTCTGGGTTTTTTTTTAATCACATAACTATATTGTAACCTATCATAATATCTTTCATTAATATCTGTTGAAATTAAATTTGAAATTGATAAATATTCATAATTTCAGGCATTGGTTTTCTTATCAACTGCACTGCCTCCTTACAATGTACATCAAAAAGACAAGAGGAGAAGTACATGTAGTGTGAAAGAATATGGTCAATTGACATAGATTCCACATCATGACTGAATAATACTGAAAATCAGAAAACACTAGTTTTGTTGAACAGTTTGTTACAGATCAAAAAGCAATCTCTATATAGTACATTGTATTTGTCAAGTTGGTTATTATAATAAATTCTATAGATAAAGATTGATTTTTGTTGCTTTCTTTAATTATTACAAAAAATATTAACTATAATTATAAGTAACCCTGATCATATATTAAAGTTATTTCTTAATTTTAGCAGCAGAGTAACATAAACCATTATAAAACATAAATGTGTAAATTACAAACTTATACACTTAAACCACCACCCCCCCCCCCTCACCCTTATATTGTTATTAGAGGGCAACAGATGAATTAATGTTTCCAATTTCAACAATTTGGTAATGATGACTGGTGTGAACACGACAAAATTCTAACATTATTTAAATGAAATTCACAGCGTGTAATTATTTTATGAACGAAAATTAAAATCATGATCTTAGTCAGTGTTGCGTTTGAATTTCAAGCAAATGACGCCGAAAGTGAAATGTGTCAAATAAAATGCAGTAGTGCAAGGGCATACACTTTATCAAATATATTGAAATTTTACATGTGTTACCATTATATCCCAATTATATCAAAAAGTGCTGGGAGCTACATGAAATCGCTACGCATTTCACATAAATAAGCATTAATTGTGGGAACTCCCTGCAAATTTCTGTTCATCCACTGTTTATATTGAATTTAATAATTGTTCTTACTTGAATATTTCAAGCTCCCAGCACTTTTCGAAATTTTAGATGTTCATTTTACAAGTTAGAAACAGAAATAATTATATTTGTTAATGTTAAGCCCTTGCACTATGCATTTTTTCGTATTATTCCTGGTTCATCTATTTTTAGCAGTATCACGTGACAGGGTATCCCCAAGAGACTCAAAAATTGATCATGCGATAGAGAATTATCTAATATGTATATTGATAAAAAATTACTTTGTGTAACAATTTCTTGGAATATAAAAATCAAGATTATTCAAAGGCTAATATTTTATGTGATAAATACCGCTATTATTTTATGGACGCCCTTAACATAGCTGAGAACCCCTATAATTTGGTAAACAACTGTTCTTATCTGGGTTTATTCAATACACTTCACACACTAACACATTCGTAAAATTGCTGCATTTCTTTGCACGAGAATATGCAAAACAGACATTTACATCGACAATTAAACTAATTTAACCATACATGTCCTAGATTATTAGAAATGTGAGGTATTATAACCCCTATATTTGAATATTCAATTATTACTGTAAGTGTTTATTGGGTCTTTTTTACAAGCTTTCTACAGATTATGGGAACAATGTTGCCTGTTTCTGCTCCATTAAATTGTGGGAAGCACTTGTGTACAACAGAAATCAGACTCTAATGACGTTTGCAAGTCCAAGTTTATGCTGTGTGTGCGTTTGTATATCCAATAAGTTTCAGTTGAATAAATCCGATAAGCGATTATGCGCTCTGCTCCATACACTTTAAACATAAATTGGGGTGCAACTAGTGACTATTTCAGCTTTGAGAGATCGTGAGGAACAACCGTTTATACTAGAATCTGGTTTAACCTAATCAGTATAACTTCGAGATTCATAGTGAGTTGCGCTGTTATACCCTTTATGTTTTAGAATTGAAACTATTGTATAAGGGTTAAATCGGTGTCTTTCGATTTAGTTCGACAGAATTCGGTGCAACTGGTGCATGTTTTAGCGTTGGAAGATCGTAAGGAACAACCGCTTGTACTTGATTCTGGCTTAACTTACTAAACACAACTTCCAGTTTCGGCGAAATGTACATATACCCCTAATGATTTAGAATTGGAGTTATGCAAATAATCCTATTAGGTTTGTTTAGTTTATTTGACATACTTTCTACAAGAACCTTTGCTACTAGTGCCTTTTTTTACAAGGTGAAATGGTGAAAATCATCTGGTTTTGTCAGAAATTAGTCACAGTTGATCAGCACAAGTCCTACTTTATTCAAGAGTTGCGTTATTATAACCCCTATAATTTGGTAAACAACTGTTCTTATCTGGGTTTATTCAATCCACTTCCCACACTAACACATTCGTAAAATTGCTGCATTTCTTTGCACGAGAATATGCGAAACAGACATTTGCATCGACAATCAAACTAATTTAACCGTACATGTCCTACATTATTAGAAATGTGAGGTATTGTAACCCCTATATTTGAATATTCAATTATTACTGTAAGTGTTGATTTGGTCTTTTTACAAGCTTTCTACAGATTATGGGAACAATGTTGCCTGTTTCAGCTCCAAACAATTGTGGGAAGCACTTGTGTACAACAGAAATTAGACTCTAATAACGTTTGCAAGTCCAAGTTTATGGTGTGTGTGCGTTTGAATATGCAATAAGTTTTAGTTGGATAAATCAGATAAGCTTATTTATGCACTTTGCTCCATACACTTTAGACATAAATTGGTGCAACTTGTGCCTATTTCAGCTTTGGGAGATCGTACATGTCCTACATTATTAGAAATTTGAGGTATTATAACCCCTATATTTGAATACTCAATTATTTCTGTAAGTATTTTTTTCTACAGATTATGGGAACAATGTTTCTTGTTTCAGTTCCATAAAATTGTGGGAAGCACTTGTATACAACAGAAATCAGACCCTACTAACGTTTGCAAATCCAAGTTTATGCTATGTGTGCGTTTGTATATACAATAAGTATCAGTTGAATAAATCCGATAAACGATTATGCGCTCTGCTCAATACACTTTAAACATAAATTGGTGCAACTAGTGCCTATTTCAGCTTTGGGAGATCGTAAGAAACAACCGTTTATACTAGAATCTGGTTTAACCTAATCAGTACAACTTCGAGATTCAGAGTGAGGTGGGCTGTTATACCCCTTATGTTTTAGAATTGAAACTATTGTATAAGGGTTATATCGGTCTCCTTCGCAGAATTCGGTGCAACTGTTGCATGTTTCAGCATTGGAAGATCTTGAGGAACAACCATTTGTACTAGAAACTTACTTAACTTACTCAACACAACTCCCAGTTTCGGCTTGAGGTGCCCGATTATACGCCTTATGTTTTAGAATTGAAATTATCATATTAATGTTCAATCGGTCAACTTCGCACAAGTTCGATTGATTTTGGTGCAGCTGGTGCATGTTTCAGCGTTGGAAGATCATAAGGAACAACCGTTTGTTCCAGAACCTAGCTTAACCTACTAAACAGAACTTCTAGTTTCGGCGAAATGTACTCTATTATATCCCTAATGATTTAGAATTAATGTTATGCAAATAATCCTATTAGAGTTGTTGAGTTCAATTGACCTACTTTCTATAAGAACCTTTGTTACCATTGACTTTTTTTCACAAATTGAAATGGTGAGAATCATCTGGTCTTGTCAGAAATTAGTCACAATTAATCAGCACAAGTCCTACTTTAGTCTAAAGTTCCATTATTATAACCTCTATAAATTTGGTAAAGAACTCTTCTTATCTGAGTTTATTCGAGAATATGCGAAACAGACATTTGCATCGACAATTAAACTAATTTAACCATACATGTCCTACATTATTAGAAATGTGAGGTATTGTAACCCCTATATTTGAATATTCAATTATTACTGTAAGTGTTGATTTGGTCTTTTTACAAGCTTTCTACAGATTATGGGAACAATGTTGCCTGTTTCAGCTCCATACAATTGTGGGAAGCACTTGTGTTCAACAGAAATTAGACTCTAATAACGTTAAAAAGACTAAGTTTATGCTATGTTTGCGTTTGTATATCCAATAAGTTTCACTTGAATAAATCAGATAAACGATTATGCGCTCTTCTCCATACACTTTAAACATAAATTGGTGCAACCTATTTCAGCTTTGGGAGATCGTGAGGAACAACCGTTTATACTAGAATCTGGTTTGACCTAATCAGTAAAACTTCGAGTTTCAGAGTGAAGTGCCCTGTATAAGGAAGTGCTGGGAAGCACTTGTATACAACGGAAATTAGACTCCTTTACAAGTCCAAGTTTTTGCAACGTGTGCGTTTTATTCAATAAGTTTCAGTTGAATAATTCAGATAAGCGATTATGTGCAAATGGTGCCTATTTCAGCTTTGGAAGATCGTGAGGAACAATGGTTTATACTAGAATCTATTTTAACCTAATTAGTAAAACTTCGAGTTTCAGATTGAGGTGAGCTTTTATACCCATTATGTTTTAGAATTGAAACTATTGTATAAGGGTTAAATCGGTCTCCTTTGCATTAGTTCGATATAATTCGGTGCAACTGGTGCATGTTTCAGCATTGGAAGATCTTGAGGAACAACCGTTTGTACTAGAAATTTACTTAACTTACACAACAAAACTTCCAGTTTCGGCTTGAGGTGCCCGATTATACCACTTTTGTGTTAGAATTGAAATTATCATATTAAGGTTAAATCGGTGTCTTTCGCATAAGTTTGATTGATTTCGGTGCAGCTGGTGCATGTTTCAGCGTTGGAAGATCGTAAGGAACAACAGTTTGTACTCGAATCTGGCTTAACCTACTGAACACAACTTCCAGTTTCGGCGAAATGTACTCCATTATACCCCTAATGATTTAGAATTGAAGTTATGCAAATAATCCTTTTAGCGTTGTTTAGTTCATTTGACATACTTTCTACAAGAACCTTTGCTATCGGTGCCTTTTTTTACAATTTGAAGTCGTGAGAATCATCTGGTTTTGTCAGAAATTAGTCACAGTTAATGAGCACAAGTCCTACTTTAGTCTAGAGTTGCTTTATTATAACCCCTATAATTTGGTAAACAACTGTTCTTATCTGGGTTTATTCAATCCACTTCACACACATTCGTAAAATTGCTGCATTTCTTTGCACGAGAATATGCGAAACAGACACTTGCATCGACAATTAAACTAATTTAACCGTACATGTCCTACATTAATAGAAAGGTGAGGTATTATAACCACTATATTTGAATATTCAATTATTACTGTAAGTATTTATTTCTACACATTATGCGAACAATGTTGCCTGTTTCATCTCCATAAAATTATGTGAAGTACTTGTGTACAACGGAAATTAGACTCCTTTGCAAGTCTAAGTTAATGCTAGGTGTGCGTTTGTATATCCAATAACTTTCAGTTGAATAAATCATTAAGCGATTATGTGCTCTACTCCACACACTTTAAAAATAAATCGGTGCAACTGGTGCATGTTTCAGCATTGGAAGATCGTGAGAAACAACCGTTTGTGCAAAAATCTGGTTTAACTTAATCAGTACAACTTCAAGTTTCGGCGTGAGGTTCGCTGTTATGTCTAAGAGTTGAAGTTATTCGATAAGAGTTAAATCGGTTTCCTTCGCATAAGTTCGACAGAGTTTGGTGCAACTGGTGCATGTTTCAGCATTGGAAGATCGTGAGAAACAACCGTTTGTACTAGAATCTGGTTTAACCTACTAAACACAACTTCCAGTTTCGGCGAGAGGTGCGCTGTTATACCCCTAAGTATGTATTAGAGTTGAATTTTTGCAAATAATCCTTTTAGGGTTGATTAGTTCAATTGACATACTTTCTACAAGAACCATTGCTACAAGTGCCTTTTTTAACCCTGTAAAATCGTGAGAATCATCTGTTTATACCAGAAATTAGTCACAACTAATCAGCACAAGTCCTAGTTTAATCTACAGTTGCGTTATTATAACCCCTGTAATTTGGTAAACAACTGTTCTTGGAAGGGTTTATTCAACCTACTTCAAACACTAACAAATTGGTAAAAATGCTGCATTTCTTTGCCTGAGAATATGCAAAACAGACATTTGCATCGACAATTAAACTAATTTAACCAATAGATGTCCTAGATTATTATAAATGTGAGGTATTATTACCCCTATATTTGAATACTCAATTATTTTTGTAAGTGTTTATTTGGTCTTCTTTACAAGCTTTCGACAGATTTTGGGAACAATGTTGCCTGTTTCAGCTGCAAAAAATTGTGGGAAGCAATTGTCTACAACAGAAATTAGACTCTAATAACGTTTGCAAGTCTAAGTTATTGCTACGTTTGCGTTTTTATATCCACTAAGTTTCAGTTGGATAAATCAGATAAGTGATTATACGCTCTACTCCACACACTTTAAACATAAATCGGTGCAACTAGTGCATGTTTCAGCACTGGAAGATCGTGAGAAACAACCGTTTGTACTAGAATCTGGCTTAACCTACTCAACACAACTTCCAGTTTCGGCGAGCGGTGCGCTGTTATACCCCTAAGTATGTATTAGAGTTGAATTTTTGCAAATAATACTTTAAGGGTTGATTAGTTCAATTGACATACTTTCTACAAGAACCTTTGCTACAAGTGCCTTTTTTAACCCTGTAAAATCGTGAGAATCATCTGTTTATACCAGAAATTAGTCACAACTAATCAGCACAAGTCCTAGTTTAGTCTACAGTTGCGTTATTATAACCCCTGTAATTTGGTAAACAACTGTTCTTGGAAGGGTTTATTCAACCTACTTCAAACACTAACAAATTGGTAAAAATGCTGCATTTCTCTGCCTGAGAATATGCAAAACAGACATTTGCATCGACAATTAAACTAATTTAACCAATAGATGTCCTAGATTATTATAAATGTGAGGTATTATTACCCCTATATTTGAATACTCAATTATTTCTGTAAGTGTTTATTTGGTCTTCTTTACGAGCTTTCGACAGATTTTGGGAACAATGTTGCCTGTTTCAGCTGCATTAAATTGTGGGAAGCAATTGTCTACAACAGAAATTAGACTCTAATAACGTTTGCAAGTCTAAGTTATTGCTACGTTTGCGTTTTTATATCCACTAAGTTTCAGTTGGATAAATCAGATAAGTGATTATACGCTCTACTCCACACACTTTAAACATAAATCGGTGCAACTGGTGCATGTTTCAGCACTGGAAGATCGTGAGAAACAACCGTTTGTACTAGAATCTGGCTTAACCTACTCAACACAACTTCCAGTTTCGGCGAGCGGTGCGCTGTTATACCCCTAAGTATGTATTAGAGTTGAATTTTTGCAAATAATACTTTAAGGGTTGATTAGTTCAATTGACATACTTTCTACAAGAACCTTTGCTACAAGTGCCTTTTTGAACCCTGTAAAATCGTGAGAATCATCTGTTTATACCAGAAATTAGTCACAACTAATCAGCACAAGTCCTAGTTTAGTCTACAGTTGCGTTATTATAACCCCTGTAATTTGGTAAACAACTGTTCTTGGAAGGGTTTATTCAACCTACTTCAAACACTAACAAATTGGTAAAAATGCTGCATTTCTCTGCCTGAGAATATGCAAAACAGACATTTGCATCGACAATTAAACTAATTTAACCAATAGATGTCCTAGATTATTATAAATTAGAGGTATTATTACCCCTATATTTGAATACTCAATTATTTCTGTAAGTGTTTATTTGGTCTTCTTTACGAGCTTTCGACAGATTTTGGGAACAATGTTGCCTGTTTCAGCTGCATTAAATTGTGGGAAGCAATTGTCTACAACAGAAATTAGACTCTAATAACGTTTGCAAGTCTAAGTTATTGCTACGTTTGCGTTTTTATATCCACTAAATTTCAGTTGGATAAATCAGATAAGTGATTATACGCTCTACTCCACACACTTTAAACATAAATCGGTGCAACTGGTGATTGTTTCAGCACTGGAAGATCGTGAGAAACAACCGTTTGTGCAAGAATCTGGTTTAACTTAATCAGTACAACTTCAAGTTTCGGCGTGAGATTCGCTGTTATCCCCCTTATGTCTAAGAGTTGAAGTTATTCGATAAGAGTTAAATCGGTTTCCTTCGCATAAGTTCGACAGAATTTGGTGCAACTGGTGCATGTTTCAGCATTGGAAGATCGTGAGAAACAACCGTTTGTACTAGAATCTGGCTTAACCTACTCAACACAACCTCCAGTTTCGGCGAGAGGTGCGCTGTTATACCCGTAAGTATGTATTAGAGTTGAATTTTTGCAAATAATCCTTTAAGGGTTGATTAGTTCAATTGACATACTTTCTACAAGAACCTTTGCTACAAGTGCCTTTTTTAACCCTGTAAAATCGTGAGAATCATCTGTTTATACCCGAAATTAGTCACAACTAATCAGCACAAGTCCTAGTTTAATCTACAGTTGCGTTATTATAACCCCTGTAATTTGGTAAACAACTGTTCTTGGAAGGGTTTATTCAACCTACTTCAAACACTAACAAATTGGTAAAAATGCTGCATTTCTTTGCCTGAGAATATGCAAAACAGACATTTGCATCGACAATTAAACTAATTTAACCAATAGATGTCCTAGATTATTATAAATGTGAGGTATTATTACCCCTATATTTGAATACTCAATTATTTCTGTAAGTGTTTATTTGGTCTTCTTTACGAGCTTTCGACAGATTTTGGGAACAATGTTGCCTGTTTCAGCTGCATAAAATTGTGGGAAGCAATTGTCTACAACAGAAATTAGACTGTAATAACGTTTGCAAGTCTAAGTTATTGCTACGTTTGCGTTTTTATATCCACTAAGTTTCAGTTGGATAAATCAGATAAGTGATTATACGCTCTACTCCACACACTTTAAACATAAATCGGTGCAACTGGTGCATGTTTCAGCACTGGAAGATCGTGAGAAACAACCGTTTGTGCAAGAATCTGGTTTAACTTATGTTTCAGCATTGTAAGATCGTGAGAAACAACCGTTTGTACTAGAATCTGGCTTAATCTACTCAACACAACTTCCAGTTTCGGCGATAGGTGCGCTGTTATACCCCTAAGTATGTATTAGAGTTGAATTTTTGCAAATAATCCTTTAAGGGTTGATTAGTTCAATTGACATACTTTCTACAAGAACCTTTGCTACAAGTGCCTTTTTTAACCCTGTAAAATCGTGAGAATCATCTGTTTATACCAGAAATTAGTCACAACTAATCAGCACAAGTCCTAGTTTAGTCTACAGTTGCGTTATTATAACCCCTGTAATTTGGTAAACAACTGTTCTTGGAAGGGTTTATTCAACCTACTTCAAACACTAACAAATTGGTAAAAGTGCTGCATTTCTTTGCCTGAGAATATGCAAAACAGACATTTGCATCGACAATTAAACTAATTTAACCAATAGATGTCCTAGATTATTATAAATGTGAGGTATTATTACCCCTATATTTGAATACTCAATTATTTCTGTAAGTGTTTATTTGGTCTTTTTTACGAGCTTTCGACAGATTTTGGGAACAATGTTGCCTGTTTCAGCTGCATTAAATTGTGGGAAGCAATTGTCTACAACAGAAATTAGACTGTAATAACGTTTGCAAGTCTAAGTTATTGCTACGTTTGCGTTTTTATATCCACTAAGTTTCAGTTGGATAAATCAGATAAGTGATTATACGCTCTACTCCACACACTTTAAACATAAATCGGTGCAACTGGTGCATGTTTCAGCACTGGAAGATCGTGAGAAACAACCGTTTGTGCAAGAATCTGGTTTAACTTATGTTTCAGCATTGTAAGATCGTGAGAAACAACCGTTTGTGCTAGAATCTGGCTTAATCTACTCAACACAACTTCCAGTTTCGGCGAGAGGTGCGCTGTTATACCCCTAAGTATGTATTAGAGTTGAATTTTTGCAAATAATCCTTTAAGGGTTGATTAGTTCAATTGACATACTTTCTACAAGAACCTTTGCTACAAGTGCCTTTTTTAACCCTGTAAAATCGTGAGAATCATCTGTTTATACCAGAAATTAGTCACAACTAATCAGCACAAGTCTTAGTTTAGTCTACAGTTGCGTTATTATAACCCCTGTAATTTGGTAAACAACTGTTCTTGGAAGGGTTTATTCAACCTACTTCAAACACTAACAAATTGGTAAAAGTGCTGCATTTCTTTGCCTGAGAATATGCAAAACAGACATTTGCATCGACAATTAAACTAATTTAACCAATAGATGTCCTAGATTATTATAAATGTGAGGTATTATTACCCCTATATTTGAATACTCAATTATTTCTGTAAGTGTTTATTTGGTCTACTTTACGAGCTTTCGACAGATTTTGGGAACAATGTTGCCTGTTTCATCTCCATAAAATTATGTGAAGTACTTGTGTACAACGGAAATTAGACTCCTTTGCAAGTCTAAGTTAATGCTAGGTGTGCGTTTGTATATCCAATAAATTTCAGTTGAATAAATCATTAAGCGATTATGTGCTCTACTCCACACACTTTAAAAATAAATCGGTGCAACTGGTGCATGTTTCAGCATTGGAAGATCGTGAGAAACAACCGTTTGTGCAAAAATCTGGTTTAACTTAATCAGTACAACTTCAAGTTTCGGCGTGAGGTTCGCTGTTATGTCTAAGTGTTGAAGTTATTCGATAAGAGTTAAATCGGTTTCCTTCGCATAAGTTCGACAGAGTTTGGTGCATCTGGTGCATGTTTCAGCATTGGAAGATCGTGAGAAACAACCGTTTGTGGAAGAATCTGGTTTAACTTATTCAGTACAGCTTCAAGTTTCGGCGTGAGGTTCGCTGTTATGTCTAAGAGTTGAAGTTATTCGATAAGAGTTAAATCGGTTTCCTTCGCATAAGTTCGACAGAGTTTGGTGCAACTGGTGCATGTTTCAGCATTGGAAGATCGTGAGAAACAACCGTTTGTACTAGAATCTGGTTTAACCTACTAAACACAACTTCCAGTTTCGGCGAGAGGTGCGCTGTTATACCCCTAAGTATGTATTAGAGTTGAATTTTTGCAAATAATCCTTTTAGGGTTGATTAGTTCAATTGACATACTTTCTACAAGAACCATTGCTACAAGTGCCTTTTTTAACCCTGTAAAATCGTGAGAATCATCTGTTTATACCAGAAATTAGTCACAACTAATCAGCACAAGTCCTAGTTTAGTCTACAGTTGCGTTATTATAACCCCTGTAATTTGGTAAACAACTGTTCTTGTAAGGGTTTATTCAACCTACTTCAAACACTAACAAATTGGTAAAAATGCTGCATTTCTTTGCCTGAGAATATGCAAAACAGACATTTGCATCGACAATTAAACTAATTTAACCAATAGATGTCCTAGATTATTATAAATGTGAGGTATTATTACCCCTATATTTGAATACTCAATTATTTTTGTAAGTGTTTATTTGGTCTTCTTTACAAGCTTTCGACAGATTTTGGGAACAATGTTGCCTGTTTCAGCTGCAAAAAATTGTGGGAAGCAATTGTCTACAACAGAAATTAGACTCTAATAACGTTTGCAAGTCTAAGTTATTGCTACGTTTGCGTTTTTATATCCACTAAGTTTCAGTTGGATAAATCAGATAAGTGATTATACGCTCTACTCCACACACTTTAAACATAAATCGGTGCAACTGGTGCATGTTTCAGCACTGGAAGATCGTGAGAAACAACCGTTTGTACTAGAATCTGGCTTAACCTACTCAACACAACTTCCAGTTTCGGCGAGAGGTGCGCTGTTATACCCCTAAGTATGTATTAGAGTTGAATTTTTGCAAATAATACTTTAAGGGTTGATTAGTTCAATTGACATACTTTCTACAAGAACCTTTGCTACAAGTGCCTTTTTTAACCCTGTAAAATCGTGAGAATCATCTGTTTATACCAGAAATTAGTCACAACTAATCAGCACAAGTCCTAGTTTAGTCTACAGTTGCGTTATTATAACCCCTGTAATTTGGTAAACAACTGTTCTTGGAAGGGTTTATTCAACCTACTTCAAACACTAACAAATTGGTAAAAATGCTGCATTTCTTTGCCTCAGAATATGCAAAACAGACATTTGCATCGACAATTAAACTAATTTAACCAATAGATGTCCTAGATTATTATAAATGTGAGGTATTATTACCCCTATATTTGAATACTCAATTATTTCTGTAAGTGTTTATTTGGTCTTCTTTACGAGCTTTCGACAGATTTTGGGAACAATGTTGCCTGTTTCAGCTGCATTAAATTGTGGGAAGCAATTGTCTACAACAGAAATTAGACTCTAATAACGTTTGCAAGTCTAAGTTATTGCTACGTTTGCGTTTTTATATCCACTAAATTTCAGTTGGATAAATCAGATAAGTGATTATACGCTCTACTCCACACACTTTAAACATAAATCGGTGCAACTGGTGCATGTTTCAGCACTGGAAGATCGTGAGAAACAACCGTTTGTGCAAGAATCTGGTTTAACTTAATCAGTACAACTTCAAGTTTCGGCGTGAGATTCGCTGTTATCCCCCTTATGTCTAAGAGTTGAAGTTATTCGATAAGAGTTAAATCGGTTTCCTTCGCATAAGTTCGACAGAATTTGGTGCAACTGGTGCATGTTTCACCATTGGAAGATCGTGAGAAACAACCGTTTGTACTAGAATCTGGCTTAACCTACTCAACACAACTTCCAGTTTCGGCGAGAGGTGCGCTGTTATACCCCTAAGTATGTATTAGAGTTGAATTTTTGCCAATAATCCTTTTAGGGTTGATTAGTTCAATTGACATACTTTCTACAAGAACCTTTGCTACAAGTGCCTTTTTTAACCCTGTAAAATCGTGAGAATCATCTGTTTATACCCGAAATTAGTCACAACTAATCAGCACAAGTCCTAGTTTAATCTACAGTTGCGTTATTATAACCCCTGTAATTTGGTAAACAACTGTTCTTGGAAGGGTTTATTCAACCTACTTCAAACACTAACAAATTGGTAAAAATGCTGCATTTCTTTGCCTGAGAATATGCAAAACAGACATTTGCATCGACAATTAAACTAATTTAACCAATAGATGTCCTAGATTATTATAAATGTGAGGTATTATTACCCCTATATTTGAATACTCAATTATTTCTGTAAGTGTTTATTTGGTCTTCTTTACGAGCTTTCGACAGATTTTGGGAACAATGTTGCCTGTTTCAGCTGCATTAAATTGTGGGAAGCAATTGTCTACAACAGAAATTAGACTGTAATAACGTTTGCAAGTCTAAGTTATTGCTACGTTTGCGTTTTTATATCCACTAAGTTTCAGTTGGATAAATCAGATAAGTGATTATACGCTCTACTCCACACACTTTAAACATAAATCGATGCAACTGGTGCATGTTTCAGCACTGGAAGATCGTGAGAAACAACCGTTTGTGCAAGAATCTGGTTTAACTTATGTTTCAGCATTGTAAGATCGTGAGAAACAACCGTTTGTACTAGAATCTGGCTTAATCTACTCAACACAACTTCCAGTTTCGGCGATAGGTGCGCTGTTATACCCCTAAGTATGTATTAGAGTTGAATTTTTGCAAATAATCCTTTAAGGGTTGATTAGTTCAATTGACATACTTTCTACAAGAACCTTTGCTACAAGTGCCTTTTTTAACCCTGTAAAATCGTGAGAATCATCTGTTTATACCAGAAATTAGTCACAACTAATCAGCACAAGTCCTAGTTTAGTCTACAGTTGCGTTATTATAACCCCTGTAATTTGGTAAACAACTGTTCTTGGAAGGGTTTATTCAACCTACTTCAAACACTAACAAATTGGTAAAAGTGCTGCATTTCTTTGCCTGAGAATATGCAAAACAGACATTTGCATCGACAATTAAACTAATTTAACCAATAGATGTCCTAGATTATTATAAATGTGAGGTATTATTACCCCTATATTTGAATACTCAATTATTTCTGTAAGTGTTTATTTGGTCTTTTTTACGAGCTTTCGACAGATTTTGGGAACAATGTTGCCTGTTTCAGCTGCATTAAATTGTGGGAAGCAATTGTCTACAACAGAAATTAGACTGTAATAACGTTTGCAAGTCTAAGTTATTGCTACGTTTGCGTTTTTATATCCACTAAGTTTCAGTTGGATAAATCAGATAAGTGATTATACGCTCTACTCCACACACTTTAAACATAAATCGGTGCAACTGGTGCATGTTTCAGCACAGGAAGATCGTGAGAAACAACCGTTTGTGCAAGAATCTGGTTTAACTTATGTTTCAGCATTGTAAGATCGTGAGAAACAACCGTTTGTACTAGAATCTGGCTTAATCTACTCAACACAACTTCCAGTTTCGGCGAGAGGTGCGCTGTTATACCCCTAAGTATGTATTAGAGTTGAATTTTTGCAAATAATCCTTTAAGGGTTGATTAGTTCAATTGACATACTTTCTACAAGAACCTTTGCTACAAGTGCCTTTTTTAACCCTGTAAAATCGTGAGAATCATCTGTTTATACCAGAAATTAGTCACAACTAATCAGCACAAGTCTTAGTTTAGTCTACAGTTGCGTTATTATAACCCCTGTAATTTGGTAAACAACTGTTCTTGGAAGGGTTTATTCAACCTACTTCAAACACTAACAAATTGGTAAAAGTGCTGCATTTCTTTGCCTGAGAATATGCAAAACAGACATTTGCATCGACAATTAAACTAATTTAACCAATAGATGTCCTAGATTATTATAAATGTGAGGTATTATTACCCCTATATTTGAATACTCAATTATTTCTGTAAGTGTTTATTTGGTCTACTTTACGAGCTTTCGACAGATTTTGGGAACAATGTTGCCTGTTTCATCTCCATAAAATTATGTGAAGTACTTGTGTACAACGGAAATTAGACTCCTTTGCAAGTCTAAGTTAATGCTAGGTGTGCGTTTGTATATCCAATAAATTTCAGTTGAATAAATCATTAAGCGATTATGTGCTCTACTCCACACACTTTAAAAATAAATCGGTGCAACTGGTGCATGTTTCAGCATTGGAAGATCGTGAGAAACAACCGTTTGTGCAAAAATCTGGTTTAACTTAATCAGTACAACTTCAAGTTTCGGCGTGAGGTTCGCTGTTATGTCTAAGTGTTGAAGTTATTCGATAAGAGTTAAATCGGTTTCCTTCGCATAAGTTCGACAGAGTTTGGTGCATCTGGTGCATGTTTCAGCATTGGAAGATCGTGAGAAACAACCGTTTGTGGAAGAATCTGGTTTAATTTATTCAGTACAGCTTCAAGTTTCGGCGTGAGGTTCGCTGTTATGTCTAAGAGTTGAAGTTATTCGATAAGAGTTAAATCGGTTTCCTTCGCATAAGTTCGACAGAGTTTGTTGCAACTGGTGCATGTTTCAGCATTGGAAGATCGTGAGAAACAACCGTTTGTACTAGAATCTGGTTTAACCTACTAAACACAACTTCCAGTTTCGGCGAGAGGTGCGCTGTTATACCCCTAAGTATGTATTAGAGTTGAATTTTTGCAAATAATCCTTTTAGGGTTGATTAGTTCAATTGACATACTTTCTACAAGAACCATTGCTACAAGTGCCTTTTTTAACCCTGTAAAATCGTGAGAATCATCTGTTTATACCAGAAATTAGTCACAACTAATCAGCACAAGTCCTAGTTTAGTCTACAGTTGCGTTATTATAACCCCTGTAATTTGGTAAACAACTGTTCTTGTAAGGGTTTATTCAACCTACTTCAAACACTAACAAATTGGTAAAAATGCTGCATTTCTTTGCCTGAGAATATGCAAAACAGACATTTGCATCGACAATTAAACTAATTTAACCAATAGATGTCCTAGATTATTATAAATGTGAGGTATTATTACCCCTATATTTGAATACTCAATTATTTTTGTAAGTGTTTATTTGGTCTTCTTTACAAGCTTTCGACAGATTTTGGGAACAATGTTGCCTGTTTCAGCTGCAAAAAATTGTGGGAAGCAATTGTCTACAACAGAAATTAGACTCTAATAACGTTTGCAAGTCTAAGTTATTGCTACGTTTGCGTTTTTATATCCACTAAGTTTCAGTTGGATAAATCAGATAAGTGATTATACGCTCTACTCCACACACTTTAAACATAAATCGGTGCAACTGGTGCATGTTTCAGCACTGGAAGATCGTGAGAAACAACCGTTTGTACTAGAATCTGGCTTAACCTACTCAACACAACTTCCAGTTTCGGCGAGAGGTGCGCTGTTATACCCCTAAGTATGTATTAGAGTTGAATTTTTGCCAATAATCCTTTTAGGGTTGATTAGTTCAATTGACATACTTTCTACAAGAACCTTTGCTACAAGTGCCTTTTTTAACCCTGTAAAATCGTGAGAATCATCTGTTTATACCCGAAATTAGTCACAACTAATCAGCACAAGTCCTAGTTTAATCTACAGTTGCGTTATTATAACCTCTGTAATTTGGTAAACAACTGTTCTTGGAAGGGTTTATTCAACCTACTTCAAACACTAACAAATTGGTAAAAATGCTGCATTTCTTTGCCTGAGAATATGCAAAACAGACATTTGCATCGACAATTAAACTAATTTAACCAATAGATGTCCTAGATTATTATAAATGTGAGGTATTATTACCCCTATATTTGAATACTCAATTATTTCTGTAAGTGTTTATTTGGTCTTCTTTACGAGCTTTCGACAGATTTTGGGAACAATGTTGCCTGTTTCAGCTGCATTAAATTGTGGGAAGCAATTGTCTACAACAGAAATTAGACTCTAATAACGTTTGCAAGTCTAAGTTATTGCTACGTTTGCGTTTTTATATCCACTAAGTTTCAGTTGGATAAATCAGATAAGTGATTATACGCTCTACTCCACACACTTTAAACATAAATCGGTGCAACTGGTGCATGTTTCAGCACTGGAAGATCGTGAGAAACAACCGTTTGTGCAAGAATCTGGTTTAACTTATGTTTCAGCATTGTAAGATCGTGAGAAACAACCGTTTGTACTAGAATCTGGCTTAATCTACTCAACACAACTTCCAGTTTCGGCGAGAGGTGCGCTGTTATACCCCTAAGTATGTATTAGAGTTGAATTTTTGCAAATAATCCTTTAAGGGTTGATTAGTTCAATTGACATACTTTCTACAAGAACCTTTGCTACAAGTGCCTTTTTTAACCCTGTAAAATCGTGAGAATCATCTGTTTATACCAGAAATTAGTCACAACTAATCAGCACAAGTCCTAGTTTAGTCTACAGTTGCGTTATTATAACCCCTGTAATTTGGTAAACAACTGTTCTTGGAAGGGTTTATTCAACCTACTTCAAACACTAACAAATTGGTAAAAGTGCTGCATTTCTTTGCCTGAGAATATGCAAAACAGACATTTGCATCGACAATTAAACTAATTTAACCAATAGATGTCCTAGATTATTATAAATGTGAGGTATTATTACCCCTATATTTGAATACTCAATTATTTCTGTAAGTGTTTATTTGGTCTTTTTTACGAGCTTTCGACAGATTTTGGGAACAATGTTGCCTGTTTCAGCTGCATTAAATTGTGGGAAGCAATTGTCTACAACAGAAATTAGACTGTAATAACGTTTGCAAGTCTAAGTTATTGCTACGTTTGCGTTTTTATATCCACTAAGTTTCAGTTGGATAAATCAGATAAGTGATTATACGCTCTACTCCACACACTTTAAACATAAATCGGTGCAACTGGTGCATGTTTCAGCACTGGAAGATCGTGAGAAACAACCGTTTGTGCAAGAATCTGGTTTAACTTATGTTTCAGCATTGTAAGATCGTGAGAAACAACCGTTTGTACTAGAATCTGGCTTAATCTACTCAACACAACTTCCAGTTTCGGCGAGAGGTGCGCTGTTATACCCCTAAGTATGTATTAGAGTTGAATTTTTGCCAATAATCCTTTAAGGGTTGATTAGTTCAATTGACATACTTTCTACAAGAACCTTTGCTACAAGTGCCTTTTTTAACCCTGTAAAATCGTGAGAATCATCTGTTTATACCAGAAATTAGTCACAACTAATCAGCACAAGTCTTAGTTTAGTCTACAGTTGCGTTATTATAACCTCTGTAATTTGGTAAACAACTGTTCTTGGAAGGGTTTATTCAACCTACTTCAAACACTAACAAATTGGTAAAAGTGCTGCATTTCTTTGCCTGAGAATATGCAAAACAGACATTTGCATCGACAATTAAACTAATTTAACCAATAGATGTCCTAGATTATTATAAATGTGAGGTATTATTACCCCTATATTTGAATACTCAATTATTTCTGTAAGTGTTTATTTGGTCTACTTTACGAGCTTTCGACAGATTTTGGGAACAATGTTGCCTGTTTCAGCTGCATTAAATTGTGGGAAGCAATTGTCTACAACAGAAATTAGACTCTAATAACGTTTGCAAGTCTAAGTTATTGCTACGTTTGCGTTTTTATATCCACTAAGTTTCAGTTGGATAAATCAGATAAGTGATTATACGCTCTACTCCACACACTTTAAACATAAATCGGTACAACTGGTGCATGTTTCAGCACTGGAAGATCGTGAGAAACAACCGTTTGTGCAAGAATCTGGTTTAACTTATGTTTCAGCATTGGAAGATCGTGAGAAACAACCGTTTGTACTAGAATCTGACTTAACCTACTCAACACAACTTCCAGTTTCGGCGAGAGGTGCGCTGTTATACCCCTAAGTATGTATTAGAGTTGAATTTTTGCCAATAATCCTTTAAGGGTTGATTAGTTCAATTGACATACTTTCTACAAGAACCTTTGCTACAAGTGCCTTTTTTAACCCTGTAAAATCGTGAGAATCATCTGTTTATACCAGAAATTAGTCACAACTAATCAGCACAAGTCCTAGTTTAGTCTACAGTTGCGTTATTATGACCCCTGTAATTTGGTAAACAACTGTTCTTGGAAGTGTTTATTCAACCTACTTCAAACACTAACAAATTGGTAAAAATGCTGCATTTCTTTGCCTGAGAATATGCAAAACAGACATTTGCATCGGCAATTAAACTAATTTAACCAATAGATGTCCTAGATTATTATAAATGTGAGGTATTATTACCCCTATATTTGAATACTCAATTATTTCTGTAAGTGTTTATTTGGTCTTCTTTACGAGCTTTCGACAGATTTTGGGAACAATGTTGCCTGTTTCAGCTGCATAAAATTGTGGGAAGCAATTGTCTACAACAGAAATTAGACTCTAATAACGTTTGCAAGTCTAAGTTATTGCTACGTTTGCGTTTTTATATCCACTAAGTTTCAGTTGGATAAATCAGATAAGTAATTATACGCTCTACTCCACACACTTTAAACATAAATCGGTGCAACTGGTGCATGTTTCAGCACTGGAAGATCGTGAGAAACAACCGTTTGTGCAAGAATCTGGTTTAACTTAATCAGTACAACTTCAAGTTTCGGCGTGAGGTTCGCTGTTATGCCCCTTATGTCTAAGAGTTGAAGTTATTTGATAAGAGTTAAATCGGTTTCCTTTGCATAAGTTCGACAGAATTTGGTGCAACTGGTGCATGTTTCAGCATTGGAAGATCGTGAGAAACAACCGTTTGTCCTAGAATCTGGCTTAACCTACTCAACACAACATCCAGTTTCGGCGAGAGGTGCGCTGTTATACCCCTAAGTATGTATTAGAGTTGAATTTTTGCAAATAATACTTTAAGGGTTGATTAGTTCAATTGACATACTTTCTACAAGAACCTTTGCTACAAGTGCCTTTTTAACCCTGTAAAATCGTGAGAATCATCTGTTTATACCAGAAATTAGTCACAACTAATCAGCACAAGTCCTAGTTTAGTCTACAGTTGCGTTATTATAACCCCTGTAATTTGGTCAACAACTGTTCTTGGAAGGGTTTATTCAACCTACTTCAAACACTAACAAATTGGTAAAAATGCTGCATTTCTTTGCCTGAGAATATGCAAAACAGACATTTGCATCGGCAATTAAACTAATTTAACCAATAGATGTCCTAGATTATTATAAATGTGAGGTATTATTACCCCTATATTTGAATACTCAATTATTTCTGTAAATGTTATTTGGTCTTCTTTACGAGCTTTCGACAGATTTTGGGAACAATGTTGCCTGTTTCAGCTGCATAAAATTGTGGGAAGCAATTGTCTACAACAGAAATTAGACTCTAATAACGTTTGCAAGTCTAAGTTATTGCTACGTTTGCGTTTTTATATCCACTAAGTTTCAGTTGGATAAATCAGATAAGTAATTATACGCTCTACTCCACACACTTTAAACATAAATCGGTGCAACTGGTGCATGTTTCAGCACTGGAAGATCGTGAGAAACAACCGTTTGTGCAAGAATCTGGTTTAACTTAATCAGTACAACTTCAAGTTTCGGCGTGAGGTTCGCTGTTATGCCCTTATTAAGGTCTAAGAGTTGAAGTTATTCGATAAGAGTTAAATCGGTTTCCTTCGCATAAGTTC
>CM035811.1:40355580-40376417 GCA_020458035.1 Magallana ariakensis | reverse complement strand
CAATCTACTTCACACACTAACAAATTGGTGAAAATGCTGCATTTCTTTGCCCGAGAAGATGCAAAACCGACATTTGCATCGACAATTAAACTAAATTAACCCATACATGTCCTAGATTATTATAAATGTGAGGTATTATAACCTCTATATTTTAATATTCAATTATTTCTGTAAGTGTTTATTCGGTCTTCTTTACGAGCTTTCGACAGATTTTGGGAACAAAGTTGCCTATTTGAGCTCCATAAAATTGTGGGAAGCAATTGTTCACAACAGAAATTAGACTCTAATAACGTTTGCAAGTGTAAGTTAATGCTACGTGTGCGTTTTTATATCCACTAAGTTTCAGTTGAATCAATCAGATAAGTGATTATTCGCTCTACTCCACACACTTTAAACATAAATCGGTGCAACTGGTGCCTGTTTCAGCTATGGACGATCGTGTGGAATAACTGTTTGTGCTAGAATCTGGTTAAACCTAATCAGTACAACTTCCAGTTTCGGCGTGAGGTTCGCTGTTATACCCCTTTATGTTTAAGAGTTGAATTTATTCTATAAGGGTTAAATCGGTCTCCTTCGCATAAGTTGGACAGAATTCATTGCAACTGGTGCATGTTTCAGCATTGGAAGATCGTGAGGAACAACCGTTTGCACTAGAATCTGGCTTAACCTACTCAAAACAACTTCCAGTTTCGGCGTGAGGTGCGCTGTTATACCCCTAAGTTTTAGAATTGAATTTTTGCATATAATCCTTTAGGGGTTGATAAGTTCATTTGACATACTTTGTACAAGACACTGGATGAAAAATCCAGTTTCAGCAAAACTGAAACTATATGGAAACCTTGCTGAAACTTGAAGTTGAAGTTTCATGTATAGTTTCCGCAATGCGGAAACAATTATATCGATTCAGCAAGTATCCGTTAGGTTTCAGTCAGCAGAAACTTAAGTCTAAGATTACTGATGGTTTCCGCAATGCGGAAACCAATATTGAAATGTATGAAAAGTTGTGTAAATTATTATGGAAATATCAATCAGTTTCATCACATTTCCGCTTGGTTTCAGCATGCGGAAACTTTAAGTTAAGATTCCAAATGGTTTACGCATTGCTGAAACTATTACTAAAATTGATTTGAGTTGAAAAGTGATATCAATTATTTTCAACAGGTTTAATTCTAGCCTAATGATCATGAAGCCGCACATGCTTATATGTACAGTTATTGTAGGTTTCAGCGTGACTGAAACTATATGTATACATGTTACTATCTTTAAATGTGGAAAATAAGGCGATTAACAAATTTACTAAGTAATTAATTGAATGTGAAAAGAAAAACTGATGTCTGATCTTGTTAAATGATGAAATCATTAATCTTAGGTACTCGGGCACGTGTATACATGTGTATACATTCTTTGTCCAGGTGAACTCCTCTTTGTGATTTTCCTGTATATTCTGTGTGGATTGCAGGGTTTTTCTGTCAGGAGTGAACAAAAGACTGTTACATAACATATACACGGTATTAAGCATGAGTTTATAACTGTAGCCCGGCAGGGATTTCTTTTTCAATATGTGTGTATCTGAGTTAGTAAAACTAATTAGTAAATTATGATTAATTAGTAAAATAAATCTCTAGCTAGTTGTATATCGCATACATTGTATGATGAAGTATTTTACTTACACTCATTTACTTAATATACCTATTTTGTAAGACTCCTTCTTAAATCCTTTAATTATCAACTTAAGGTAAAGTCGTTGTAAATGCTACATTATTACGAACCATACCAAATAATCGTACAATCTGAAGTTGAAAGTTCATTCATTTTTTTTAAATATCACGCCAATACATGTACACAGAAAAAAACAATTTAAAAGTCTTCAGTTGATAATGATATTAAGTAAAAACCACTTAGAGTTTGTTCCTAATATAATAATTGTTTATTTACATGCATTTTAGACTTTACTACGTGTATATACATGTATTTGTGACTGTATCATGATTCGTGTATTTCTATACTTAATGTATATACTTTCTGTACTACGGTTAACACAATCATTGATATATGTTTATGAAACAAGCACATGTTTTGTAATAAGATATAATAAGCATTAATTATAATTTTACTGAAGTTATACGTTATATTACAAAATCAGTTTAAAATCCAGCACTAGTCATGTAGTGCAGGTGATTTCAATCCCATTTTTTTAATTTGATGATAGTTACATTCGTATACATTTGATATAGAAAGTATACCAAACACTTTTAGCACAGAACAGCTCCTGTCTATGTCAATTAATACTTCCTAAACCTATAACATGTAAAGTTATGAATTTAAAATACTTATTTTATTCATATGTAGGGGTCAAGTACCAATAAAATTTGTCAAAATCCATTGACGTAATGGTTTGCAACATAATCTGTTATTGACAATTTTATATTTGTTTATATATCAGTCACACATGTACGACTTACTTCCCGGCTTGTTTAATGTTTAATGCTTTTGTATTTTATAAGTATTTGTAACGTACTGTTCATCGTATAACCAAGCAGTGCACATGTGTAACTGTAAAATAATTGCCTTCAATTCATCGTAGTTGTAAATTGACCGTACGGGTGAACCCTGTTTACCAGCCCACAGTCAAGACCCCCGTTAATTGATCGGCATCTAATTATACTTGTGATTTCTGTGTGTTCATGCGGAACCTGCTCGATCTGTGTTGAACATAATATTTTCACACCTCTATATTTTGAATAAGACAATGACCGTGCTTAGAATCGCGGTGAAAATTGGACAAGTCAAGATTACCTTGTCAGTACACTATATATGGCTCTATCATATAAAGTTTGGCAAAATCATCAGAACATGTAAATAAATAATAGTTAAAGACAAAATCTGAAACATATGGCTCATTAAATGTTTAATTACATAAAACATTTGTAAACAAACGGTCGGCCATTTTTTTTGTTAATCACGTGTTACAACTGTAACAAAACCACCCCAATAATTTGTCGTATTTAACCAGGAAATATTGACTCCAACAGTTCCTATTTAAAATAAATATATGTAAAAAGTATTCTACTCAGTAAAAAGTGATAATTTTGATTAAACGTTATTTATTTTAAACTATCCCATGATGCACTTCTCCAAGATTTAGCGGGTTCTGATTGGTCAGTATTGGCGCACTTTATAATCCTGAGCGAAGGTTGAAATGGACAAGAAGGTGCTGTTGTAAAATGAAGAATTGAGAAACATGAATAGCCTCTACAACAAGAAGATAATACAGAAACGAAGAACTTATATCAAGGTACTTAAATCACAATAGAGATACTCCCAATAACATTTTCAAGGCTCTTAATTGTCTCTCATCTGTAAACGAGATCTCGCGCAATCAAATCAAAGTGGCGTCATTTTTTTCACTTGGTTCGGCATTTTAATTTTTATTACCGTATCTCTTTAAAATATACGTTTTGACCAAGTTAACCATTAACCAAGTTTATACATGTATGCATGATACTCAAGATAAAGTTTCTTAGAATATCCAGGGTATACGTATATATATAAACGTCCCTGGAATAAATGGATGCTTGGTTGGTAAACAAGACGAACAATGAATGTTTTTCTTTTTTTCAGCATTGACAGCATACAAAGTCAATGTTTCCGGTGATAAGTTGCATTTTCTTTTCGGTGAATGTTTTGACCAGCTGGACGATATGAACGCAAGGTATTGCTTTGAAATTGATTATTTTCACCATTAACTTATACATGTGTTGAATGTTTATAACTTTACTGTAGTAATTTGGGGGAAATCCAGGGCTAACTTGTGGAAAAGGAGGTTGATGGGGGGGGGGTGAAAAACACTTATTGTTGATTAGTTTTTCCATTGTTCAACAAACAATTATTGAATCAAAATGAAAATAACCTCGTTTCAAACATAAAATGAAACATATTCGACCAAATACTAGCTTCTTCTATATTCAGAATAAATTTTATGCTTTTATATTACATGTTAGACTGAATGTTTATTGTTTTAAAATGTAAATGAAACTTTATCATTCTTGTCTAAGATAAAAAGAACAGACATAAAGTGCAGTCCAGTGAAAGGAACAAGTTCATTGCAAGAAGAAGAATTTTAATGCTACCACTGTCCAGAACTACCAAGTCTGCTGTAACCATGTCGATGTGATCTTATGCTAGTGCTTCACAAGCCTGGAGAATGCTCGAAAATCCCCCCAAAAGGCCTGTTTCCATAAACTACGACTCAGGTCACATTAACAACAGCCAAGGACACTCCTCATTGATTTTAATGGACACATCTCTACAACCTGACTAAACCTCAGTCTGCAGAACAAGACTTTGTAGCTGTAAAGTATTCCCATTTCAAAAAACTTATAAACTATAAAAAAAACTTTTTTATATGATCAAATACCAGTAAATTACTATGTCTGTCTGTAAGCTAAAATCTTAGAAAATCACATGGTTTTGACTTATGAAATGATTGATTAGACCTTGATATTAACTTTCATTTTCTTAAATAATTTGTTATATTTGCAAATATTGCATAAAATATTAGACTCCAGGTAACATTTATCCTTCCACCTCCAGGTTGATAATATACATGCATTGTTAATGATGTTGTTGATACCTAGTAGTTGATTCATATATTTTTTTCACAATCCAAACACAATCCCGAATGATATTTTATTTTGCCAGTATGATGTGTAACTTTTTAAATAGAGAACTGAAAAGACATATCTATTTATACTAACCAACCGTTCAACAGGTTGTCTGAAAAATCATAATATAAATCCATTCCTATTTTGTTTTCTTTCATTTTCTTTGATTAAACATTTATTGATAACTTATTTCTTATATGCAGCAATATATGAAAAAATTATGAAACCAATCTTAAATACATGTAAAAACACTGCATTAGGAGATGAATGCATGTGTCAAAGAATGATCAAATACACCAAACACTATTCAATAATGTCGGATATGAAAATATATAAAGACAACATATACCCCATGTATTACAATTTTTATATAACAAAAGTACTTGCATGAAAAGTTTTTTCCTTGTGGATTTTTTTTTAATCTGTGTTATGTAACTAATATTGGAATTAGCTTTTATAACATAAGTAAAATACTGGTATTGATGAGAATTGTAAAGTGAAAGATCTGTGTGACAGTTTGTATTTTATACATTCATGCTACAAAAAGCATGTACATGTAGTAACACTTGACATATATAAACAATGTATATATTACTTGGATTTAAAAATATCAATGTAGGTAAAATAGTAAAATGTAGGAAGGTAAACCGTGTGTAAAGAACAATATTCATCAGGAATGAAGTGTGTTGCATAATATTTTAAATGTGTACATCATATTTTTGCACATGATTTGACAGACTGCTCCATTGTATAGCTTTTCATCGGCCCACAAGCTTTTCATATAACTCTCTTTGGGTCATCTCTTAAATACTGATAGGATTAGGACATTCAAATCTGATCAGTTGATACATCATGGGGGGAACTGAGAAGTTCACTTTTGGACTTTATGGATTATCTAATAAATGCTGTCAAATCCTGTTCTAATGTAAGACATTAGATTATATAACTAACAAAGAAAAGTTTATCCCAACTCGAAAGTAGGTCACTTTGACCTCATTTTGGAATTTATGGACATACATATTCAAATCAAATCTGGGTCATACCTCTATATTCAATTACTACCTTGTAGTTTATGTTTTTTTTTTTACAAAAAATGGACACTTTAGCCTTTTCAAAATTGTACATATTCATTGTAGTTCAAAACAAATTAAGACAAGTGTATCATGTTCATGTAACAGTGAAGTTTTTTTTTTGTTTATTTATGTACATGCAGTTATTTTGTAAATTGCATTCATATTTTTAAAAAAGTAAGATCTTTTTGCATTTTTAAAGGGAAGTTTGATATGCATTTGATCCAGAAGAAAACAAGTACAAATGTACAAATTTTTATTGGAAGTTTTTGTGTTGTGCAATTTTATCATTTTTTAAATGAAAGTCCCTGATAAGGGAATTGCCGTATGGATGTTTCTCCATTATTGTATCTTGGCTGTATTTTATTTATTATAATTGGAAACAATTTCAGTTCTATGAACAAAATAAATTTGGAACTGTTTGAAATTGTGTTGTTATTACATATAGTAGAAACCTTGCTGAGTTTTTGTGAAAGCAAAAAAAAAAAAAATAATAAAGTAAGTTTCAGTTGCGGAAACCCTTTATAAACAATATGTATCCCAATCGTATATGGAGGTTGAAACTATGCAGAAACTTCATGTTTCAGCAAGTTTCTGTTGCGGAAACCCTTTATAAACAATATGTATCCCAATCGTATATGGAGGTTGAAACTATGCAGAAACTTCCTGTTTCAGTAAGTTTCCGTTGCGGAAACCATTTGGATTCGTGGACAGCCTAAGTTTCAGCACTGCGGAAACTTAATGAAACTTGAAGTTTCCGTGCTGAAACCTGTCGGAAACTTAAAGTAACCTTAAGTTTCCGCAAAGTTTCCAAAGGGTTTCCGCGGTGCTGAAACCAGATATTTCATCCAGTGAAGAACCCTTGCTACAAGTGCCTTCTTTAACCCTGTAAAATCGTGAAAATCATCTGTTTAGGTTAGAAATTAGTCACAACTAATCAGCTCAAGTCCTAGTTTAGTCTAGAGTTGCGTTACTATAGCCCCTATAATTTGGTAAACAACTGTTGTTGTATGGGTTTATTCAATCTACTTCACACACTAACAAATTGGTGAAAATGCTGCATTTCTTTGCCCGAGAAGATGCAAAACCGACATTTGCATCGACAATTAAACTAAATTAACCCATACATGTCCTAGATTATTATAAATGTGAGGTATTATAACCTCTATATTTTAATATTCAATTATTTCTGTAAGTGTTTATTCGGTCTTCTTTACGAGCTTTCGACAGATTTTGGGAACAAAGTTGCCTATTTGAGCTCCATAAAATTGTGGGAAGCAATTGTTCACAACAGAAATTAGACTCTAATAACGTTTGCAAGTGTAAGTTAATGCTACGTGTGCGTTTTTATATCCACTAAGTTTCAGTTGAATCAATCAGATAAGTGATTATTCGCTCTACTCCACACACTTTAAACATAAATCGGTGCAACTGGTGCCTGTTTCAGCTATGGACGATCGTGTGGAATAACTGTTTGTGCTAGAATCTGGTTAAACCTAATCAGTACAACTTCCAGTTTCGGCGTGAGGTTCGCTGTTATACCCCTTTATGTTTAAGAGTTGAATTTATTCTATAAGGGTTAAATCGGTCTCCTTCGCATAAGTTGGACAGAATTCATTGCAAATGGTGCATGTTTCAGCATTGGAAGATCGTGAGGAACAACCGTTTGCACTAGAATCTGGCTTAACCTACTCAAAACAACTTCCAGTTTCGGCGTGAGGTGCGCTGTTATACCCCTAAGTTTTAGAATTGAATTTTTGCATATAATCCTTTAGGGGTTGATAAGTTCATTTGACATACTTTGTACAAGAACCCTTGCTACAAGTGCCTTCTTTAACCCTGTAAAATCGTGAAAATCATCTGTTTAGGTTAGAAATTAGTCACAACTAATCAGCTCAAGTCCTAGTTTAGTCTAGAGTTGCGTTACTATAGCCCCTATAATTTGGTAAACAACTGTTGTTGTATGGGTTTATTCAATCTACTTCACACACTAACAAATTGGTGAAAATGCTGCATTTCTTTGCCCGAGAAGATGCAAAACAGACATTTGCATCGACAATTAAACTAAATTAACCCATACATGTCCTAGATTATTATAAATGTGAGGTATTATAACCTCTATATTTTAATATTCAATTATTTCTGTAAGTGTTTATTCGGTCTTCTTTACGAGCTTTCGACAGATTTTGGGAACAAAGTTGCCTATTTGAGCTCCATAAAATTGTGGGATTGCTTCCCACACAACAGAAATTAGACTCTAATAACGTTTGCAAGTGTAAGTTAATGCTACGTGTGCGTTTTTATATCCACTAAGTTTCAGTTGAATCAATCAGATAAGTGATTATTCGCTCTACTCCACACACTTTAAACATAAATCGGTGCAACTGGTGCCTGTTTCAGCTATGGACGATCGTGTGGAATAACTGTTTGTGCTAGAATCTGGTTAAACCTAATCAGTACAACTTCCAGTTTCGGCGTGAGGTTCGCTGTTATACCCCTTTATGTTTAAGAGTTGAATTTATTCTATAAGGGTTAAATCGGTCTCCTTCGCATAAGTTGGACAGAATTCATTGCAACTGGTGCATGTTTCAGCATTGGAAGATCGTGAGGAACAACCGTTTGCACTAGAATCTGGCTTAACCTACTCAAAACACTTTCCAGTTTCGGCGTGAGGTGCGCTGTTATACCCCTAAGTTTTAGAATTGAATTTTTGCATATAATCCTTTAGGGGTTGATAAGTTCATTTGACATACTTTGTACAAGAACCCTTGTTACAAGTGCCTTTTTTAACCCTGTAAAATCGTGAAAATCATCTGTTTAGGTTAGAAATTAGTCACAACTAATCAGCTCAAGTCCTAGTTTAGTCTAGAGTTGCGTTACTATAGCCCCTATAATTTGGTAAACAACTGTTGTTGTATGGGTTTATTCAATCTACTTCACACACTAACAAATTGGTGAAAATGCTGCATTTCTTTGCCCGAGAAGATGCAAAACCGACATTTGCATCGACAATTAAACTAAATTAACCCATACATGTCCTAGATTATTATAAATGTGAGGTATTATAACCTCTATATTTTAATATTCAATTATTTCTGTAAGTGTTTATTCGGTCTTCTTTACGAGCTTTCGACAGATTTTGGGAACAAAGTTGCCTATTTGAGCTCCATAAAATTGTGGGAAGCAATTGTTCACAACAGAAATTAGACTCTAATAACGTTTGCAAGTGTAAGTTAATGCTACGTGTGCGTTTTTATATCCACTAAGTTTCAGTTGAATCAATCAGATAAGTGATTATTCGCTCTACTCCACACACTTTAAACATAAATCGGTGCAACTGGTGCCTGTTTCAGCTATGGACGATCGTGTGGAATAACTGTTTGTGCTAGAATCTGGTTAAACCTAATCAGTACAACTTCCAGTTTCGGCGTGAGGTTCGCTGTTATACCCCTTTATGTTTAAGAGTTGAATTTATTCTATAAGGGTTAAATCGGTCTCCTTCGCATAAGTTGGACAGAATTCATTGCAAATGGTGCATGTTTCAGCATTGGAAGATCGTGAGGAACAACCGTTTGCACTAGAATCTGGCTTAACCTACTCAAAACAACTTCCAGTTTCGGCGTGAGGTGCGCTGTTATACCCCTAAGTTTTAGAATTGAATTTTTGCATATAATCCTTTAGGGGTTGATAAGTTCATTTGACATACTTTGTACAAGAACCCTTGCTACAAGTGCCTTCTTTAACCCTGTAAAATCGTGAAAATCATCTGTTTAGGTTAGAAATTAGTCACAACTAATCAGCTCAAGTCCTAGTTTAGTCTAGAGTTGCGTTACTATAGCCCCTATAATTTGGTAAACAACTGTTGTTGTATGGGTTTATTCAATCTACTTCACACACTAACAAATTGGTGAAAATGCTGCATTTCTTTGCCCGAGAAGATGCAAAACAGACATTTGCATCGACAATTAAACTAAATTAACCCATACATGTCCTAGATTATTATAAATGTGAGGTATTATAACCTCTATATTTTAATATTCAATTATTTCTGTAAGTGTTTATTCGGTCTTCTTTACGAGCTTTCGACAGATTTTGGGAACAAAGTTGCCTATTTGAGCTCCATAAAATTGTGGGATTGCTTCCCACACAACAGAAATTAGACTCTAATAACGTTTGCAAGTGTAAGTTAATGCTACGTGTGCGTTTTTATATCCACTAAGTTTCAGTTGAATCAATCAGATAAGTGATTATTCGCTCTACTCCACACACTTTAAACATAAATCGGTGCAACTGGTGCCTGTTTCAGCTATGGACGATCGTGTGGAATAACTGTTTGTGCTAGAATCTGGTTAAACCTAATCAGTACAACTTCCAGTTTCGGCGTGAGGTTCGCTGTTATACCCCTTTATGTTTAAGAGTTGAATTTATTCTATAAGGGTTAAATCGGTCTCCTTCGCATAAGTTGGACAGAATTCATTGCAACTGGTGCATGTTTCAGCATTGGAAGATCGTGAGGAACAACCGTTTGCACTAGAATCTGGCTTAACCTACTCAAAACACTTTCCAGTTTCGGCGTGAGGTGCGCTGTTATACCCCTAAGTTTTAGAATTGAATTTTTGCATATAATCCTTTAGGGGTTGATAAGTTCATTTGACATACTTTGTACAAGAACCCTTGTTACAAGTGCCTTTTTTAACCCTGTAAAATCGTGAAAATCATCTGTTTAGGTTAGAAATTAGTCACAACTAATCAGCTCAAGTCCTAGTTTAGTCTAGAGTTGCGTTACTATAGCCCCTATAATTTGGTAAACAACTGTTGTTGTATGGGTTTATTCAATCTACTTCACACACTAACAAATTGGTGAAAATGCTGCATTTCTTTGCCCGAGAAGATGCAAAACAGACATTTGCATCGACAATTAAACTAAATTAACCCATACATGTCCTAGATTATTATAAATGTGAGGTATTATAACCTCTATATTTTAATATTCAATTATTTCTGTAAGTGTTTATTCGGTCTTCTTTACGAGCTTTCGACAGATTTTGGGAACAAAGTTGCCTATTTGAGCTCCATAAAATTGTGGGAAGCAATTGTTCACAACAGAAATTAGACTCTAATAACGTTTGCAAGTGTAAGTTAATGCTACGTGTGCGTTTTTATATCCACTAAGTTTCAGTTGAATCAATCAGATAAGTGATTATTCGCTCTACTCCACACACTTTAAACATAAATCGGTGCAACTGGTGCCTGTTTCAGCTATGGACGATCGTGTGGAATAACTGTTTGTGCTAGAATCTGGTTAAACCTAATCAGTACAACTTCCAGTTTCGGCGTGAGGTTCGCTGTTATACCCCTTTATGTTTAAGAGTTGAATTTATTCTATAAGGGTTAAATCGGTCTCCTTCGCATAAGTTGGACAGAATTCATTGCAACTGGTGCATGTTTCAGCATTGGAAGATCGTGAGGAACAACTAGAATCTGGCTTAACCTACTCAAAACAACTTCCAATTTCGGCGTGAGGTGCGCTGTTATACCCCTAAGTTTTTGAATTGAATTTTTGCATATAATCCTTTAGGGATTGATAAGTTCATTTGACATACTTTGTACAAGAACCCTTGCTACAAGTGCCTTCTTTAACCCTGTAAAATCGTGAAAATCATCTGTTTAGGTTAGAAATTAGTCACAACTAATCAGCTCAAGTCCTAGTTTAGTCTAGAGTTGCGTTACTATAGCCCCTATAATTTGGTAAACAACTGTTCTTGTATGGTTTTATTCAATCTACTTCACACACTAACAAATTGGTGAAAATGCTGCATTTCTTTGCCCGAGAAGATGCAAAACAGACATTTGCATCGACAAATAAACTAAATTAACCCATACATGTCCTAGATTATTATAAATGTGAGGTATTATAACCTCTATATTTTAATATTCAATTATTTCTGTAGTGTTTATTCGGTCTTCTTTACGAGCTTTCGACAGATTTTGGGAACAAAGTTGCCTATTTGAGCTCCATAAAATTGTCGGAAGCAATTGTTCACAACAGAAATTAGACTCTAAAAACGTTTGCAAGTGTAAGTTAATGCTACGTGTGCGTTTTTATATCCACTAAGTTTCAGTTGAATCAATCAGATAAGTGATTATTCGCTCTACTCCACACACTTTAAACATAAATCGGTGCAACTGGTGCCTGTTTCAGCTATGGACGATCGTGTGGAATAACTGTTTGTGCTAGAATCTGGTTAAACCTAATCAGTACAACTTCCAGTTTCGGCGTGAGGTTCGCTGTTATACCCCTTTATGTTTAAGAGTTGAATTTATTCTATAAGGGTTAAATCGGTCTCCTTCGCATAAGTTGGACAGAATTCATTGCAACTGGTGCATGTTTCAGCATTGGAAGATCGTGAGGAACAACCGTTTGCACTAGAATCTGGCTTAACCTACTCAAAACACTTTCCAGTTTCGGCGTGAGGTGCGCTGTTATACCCCTATCTAAGTTTTAGAATTGAATTTTTGCATATAATCCTTTAGGGGTTGATAAGTTCATTTGACATACTTTGTACAAGAACCCTTGCTACAAGTGCCTTCTTTAACCCTGTAAAATCGTGAAAATCATCTGTTTAGGTTAGAAATTAGTCACAACTAATCAGCTCAAGTCCTAGTTTAGTCTAGAGTTGCGTTACTATAGCCCCTATAATTTGGTAAACAACTGTTCTTGTATGGGTTTATTCAATCTACTTCACACACTAACAAATTGGTGAAAATGCTGCATTTCTTTGCCCGAGAAGATGCAAAACAGACATTTGCATCGACAATTAAACTAAATTAACCCATACATGTCCTAGATTATTATAAATGTGAGGTATTATAACCTCTATATTTTAATATTCAATTATTTCTGTAAGTGTTTATTCGGTCTTCTTTACGAGCTTTCGACAGATTTTGGGAACAAAGTTGCCTATTTGAGCTCCATAAAATTGTGGGAAGCAATTGTTCACAACAGAAATTAGATTCTAATAACGTTTGCAAGTGTAAGTTAATGCTACGTGTGCGTTTTTATATCCACTAAGTTTCAGTTGAATCAATCAGATAAGTGATTATTCGCTCTACTCCACACACTTTAAACATAAATCGGTGCAACTGGTGCCTGTTTCAGCTATGGACGATCGTGTGGAATAACTGTTTGTGCTAGAATCTGGTTAAACCTAATCAGTACAACTTCCAGTTTCGGCGTGAGGTTCGCTGTTATACCCCTTTATGTTTAAGAGTTGAATTTATTCTATAAGGGTTAAATCGGTCTCCTTCGCATAAGTTGGACAGAATTCATTGCAACTGGTGCATGTTTCAGCATTGGAAGATCGTGAGGAACAACCGTTTGCACTAGAATCTGGCTTAACCTACTCAAAACACTTTCCAGTTTCGGCGTGAGGTGCGCTGTTATACCCCTATCTAAGTTTTAGAATTGAATTTTTGCATATAATCCTTTAGGGGTTGATAAGTTCATTTGACATACTTTGTACAAGAACCCTTGTTACAAGTGCCTTTTTTAACCTTGTAAAATCGTGAAAATCATCTGTTTAGGTTAGAAATTAGTCACAACTAATCAGCTCAAGTCCTAGTTTAGTCTAGAGTTGCGTTACTATAGCCCCTATAATTTGGTAAACAACTGTTGTTGTATGGGTTTATTCAATCTACTTCACACACTAACAAATTGGTGAAAATGCTGCATTTCTTTGCCCGAGAAGATGCAAAACAGACATTTGCATCGACAATTAAACTAAATTAACCCATACATGTCCTAGATTATTATAAATGTGAGGTATTATAACCTCTATATTTTAATATTCAATTATTTCTGTAAGTGTTTATTCGGTCTTCTTTACGAGCTTTCGACAGATTTTGGGAACAAAGTTGCCTATTTGAGCTCCATAAAATTGTGGGATTGCTTCCCACACAACAGAAATTAGACTCTAATAACGTTTGCAAGTGTAAGTTAATGCTACGTGTGCGTTTTTATATCCACCAAGTTTCAGTTGAATCAATCAGATAAGTGATTATTCGCTCTACTTCACACACTTTAAACATAAATCGGGGCAACTGGTGCCTGTTTCAGCTATGGACGATCGTGTGGAATAACTGTTTGTGCTAGAATCTGGTTAAACCTAATCAGTACAACTTCCAGTTTCGGCGTGAGGTTCGCTGTTATACCCCTTTATGTTTAAGAGTTGAATTTATTCTATAAGGGCTAAATCGGTCTCCTTCGCATAAGTTGGACAGAATTCATTGCAACTGGTGCATGTTTCAGCATTGGAAGATCGTGAGGAACAACTAGAATCTGGCTTAACCTACTCAAAACAACTTCCAATTTCGGCGTGAGGTGCGCTGTTATACCACTAAGTTTTTGAATTGAATTTTGGCATATAATCCTTTAGGGATTGATAAGTTCATTTGACATACTTTGTACAAGAACCCTTGCTACAAGTGCCTTCTTTAACCTTGTAAAATCGTGAAAATCATCTGTTTAGGTTAGAAATTAGTCACAACTAATCAGCTCAAGTCCTAGTTTAGTCTAGAGTTGCGTTACTATAGCCCCTATAATTTGGTAAACAACTGTTCTTGTATGGTTTTATTCAATCTACTTCACACACTAACAAATTGGTGAAAATGCTGCATTTCTTTGCCCGAGAAGATGCAAAACAGACATTTGCATCGACAAATAAACTAAATTAACCCATACATGTCCTAGATTACTATAAATGTGAGGTATTATAACCTCTATATTTTAATATTCAATTATTTCTGTAGTGTTTATTCGGTCTTCTTTACGAGCTTTCGACAGATTTTGGGAACAAAGTTGCCTATTTGAGCTCCATAAAATTGTGGGAAGCAATTGTTCACAACAGTAATTAGATTCTAATAACGTTTGCAAGTGTAAGTTAATGCTACGTGTGCGTTTTTATATCCACTAAGTTTCAGTTGAAGCAATCAGATAAGTGATTATTCGCTCTACTCCACACACTTTAAACATAAATCGGTGCAGCTGGTGCCTGTTTCAGCTATGGACGATCGTGTGGAATAACTGTTTGTGCTAGAATCTGGTTAAACCTAATCAGTACAACTTCCAGTTTCGGCGTGAGGTTCGCTGTTATACCCCTTTATGTTTAAGAGTTGAATTTATTCTATAAGGGTTAAATCGGTCTCCTTCGCATAAGTTGGACAGAATTCATTGCAACTGGTGCATGTTTCAGCATTGGAAGATCGTGAGGAACAACCGTTTGCACTAGAATCTGGCTTAACCTACTCAAAACACTTTCCAGTTTCGGCGTGAGGTGCGCTGTTATACCCCTATCTAAGTTTTAGAATTGAATTTTTGCATATAATCCTTTAGGGGTTGATAAGTTCATTTGACATACTTTGTACAAGAACCCTTGTTACAAGTGCCTTTTTTAACCCTGTAAAATCGTGAAAATCATCTGTTTAGGTTAGAAATTAGTCATAACTAATCAGCTCAAGTCCTAGTTTAGTCTAGAGTTGCGTTACTATAGCCCCTATACTTTGGTAAACAACTGTTCTTGTATGGGTTTATTCAATCTACTTCACACACTAACAAATTGGTGAAAATGCTGCATTTCTTTGCCCGAGAAGATGCAAAACAGACATTTGCATCGACAATTAAACTAAATTAACCCATACATGTCCTAGATTATTATAAATGTGAGGTATTATAACCTCTATATTTTAATATTCAATTATTTCTGTAAGTGTTTATTCGGTCTTCTTTACGAGCTTTCGACAGATTTTGGGAACAAAGTTGCCTATTTGAGCTCCATAAAATTGTGGGAAGCAATTGTTCACAACAGAAATTAGACTCTAATAACGTTTGCAAGTGTAAGTTAATGCTACGTGTGCGCTTTTATATCCACTAAGTTTCAGTTGAATCAATCAGATAAGTGATTATTCGCTCTACTCCACACACTTTAAACATAAATCGGTGCAACTGGTGCCTGTTTCAGCTATGGACGATCGTGTGGAATAACTGTTTGTGCTAGAATCTGGTTAAACCTAATCAGTACAACTTCCAGTTTCGGCGTGAGGTTCGCTGTTATACCCCTTTATGTTTAAGAGTTGAATTTATTCTATAAGGGTTAAATCGGTCTCCTTCGCATAAGTTGGACAGAATTCATTGCAACTGGTGCATGTTTCAGCATTGGAAGATCGTGAGGAACAACCGTTTGCACTAGAATCTGGCTTAACCTACTCAAAACACTTTCCAGTTTCGGCGTGAGGTGCGCTGTTATACCCCTATCTAAGTTTTAGAATTGAATTTTTGCATATAATCCTTTAGGGGTTGATAAGTTCATTTGACATACTTTGTACAAGAACCCTTGTTACAAGTGCCTTTTTTAACCCTGTAAAATCGTGAAAATCATCTGTTTAGGTTAGAAATTAGTCACAACTAATCAGCTCAAGTCCTAGTTTAGTCTAGAGTTGCGTTACTATAGCCCCTATAATTTGGTAAACAATTGTTCTTGTATGGGTTTATTCAATCTACTTCACACACTAACAAATTGGTGAAAATGCTGCATTTCTTTGCCCGAGAAGATGCAAAACAGACATTTGCATCGACAATTAAACTAAATTAACCCATACATGTCCTAGATTATTATAAATGTGAGGTATTATAACCTCTATATTTTAATATTCAATTATTTCTGTAAGTGTTTATTCGGTCTTCTTTACGAGCTTTCGACAGATTTTGGGAACAAAGTTGCCTATTTGAGCTCCATAAAATTGTAGGAAGCAATTGTTCACAACAGAAATTAGACTCTAATAACGTTTGCAAGTGTAAGTTAATGCTACGTGTGCGTTTTTATATCCACTAAGTTTCAGTTGAATCAATCAGATAAGTGATTATTCGCTCTACTCCACACACTTTAAACATAAATCGGTGCAACTGGTGCCTGTTTCAGCTATGGACGATCGTGTGGAATAACTGTTTGTGCTAGAATCTGGTTAAACCTAATCAGTACAACTTCCAGTTTCGGCGTGAGGTTCGCTGTTATACCCCTTTATGTTTAAGAGTTGAATTTATTCTATAAGGGTTAAATCGGTCTCTTTCGCATAAGTTGGACAGAATTCATTGCAACTGGTGCATGTTTCAGCATTGGAAGATCGTGAGGAACAACCGTTTGCACTAGAATCTGGCTTAACCTACTCAAAACAACTTCCAGTTTCGGCGTGAGGTGCGCTGTTATACCCCTAAGTTTTAGAATTGAATTTTTGCATATAATCCTTTAGGGGTTGATAAGTTCATTTGACATACTTTGTACAAGAACCCTTGCTACAAGTGCCTTCTTTAACCCTGTAAAATCGTGAAAATCATCTGTTTAGGTTAGAAATTAGTCACAACTAATCAGCTCAAGTCCTAGTTTAGTCTAGAGTTGCGTTACTATAGCCCCTATAATTTGGTAAACAACTGTTCTTGTATGGGTTTATTCAATCTACTTCACACACTAACAAATTGGTGAAAATGCTGCATTTCTTTGCCCGAGAAGATGCAAAACAGACATTTGCATCGACAATTAAACTAAATTAACCCATACATGTCCTAGATTATTATAAATGTGAGGTATTATAACCTCTATATTTTAATATTCAATTATTTCTGTAAGTGTTTATTCGGTCTTCTTTACGAGCTTTCGACAGATTTTGGGAACAAAGTTGCCTATTTGAGCTCCATAAAATTGTGGGATTGCTTCCCACACAACAGAAATTAGACTCTAATAACGTTTGCAAGTGTAAGTTAATGCTACGTGTGCGTTTTTATATCCACTAAGTTTCAGTTGAATCAATCAGATAAGTGATTATTCGCTCTACTCCACACACTTTAAACATAAATCGGTGCAACTGGTGCCTGTTTCAGCTATGGACGATCGTGTGGAATAACTGTTTGTGCTAGAATCTGGTTAAACCTAATCAGTACAACTTCCAGTTTCGGCGTGAGGTTCGCTGTTATACCCCTTTATGTTTAAGAGTTGAATTTATTCTATAAGGGTTAAATCGGTCTCCTTCGCATAAGTTGGACAGAATTCATTGCAACTGGTGCATGTTTCAGCATTGGAAGATCGTGAGGAACAACCGTTTGCACTAGAATCTGGCTTAACCTACTCAAAACAACTTCCAGTTTCGGCGTGAGGTGCGCTGTTATACCCCTAAGTTTTAGAATTGAATTTTTGCATATAATCCTTTAGGGGTTGATAAGTTCATTTGACATACTTTGTACAAGAACCCTTGCTACAAGTGCCTTCTTTAACCCTGTAAAATCGTGAAAATCATCTGTTTAGGTTAGAAATTAGTCACAACTAATCAGCTCAAGTCCTAGTTTAGTCTAGAGTTGCGTTACTATAGCCCCTATAATTTGGTAAACAACTGTTGTTGTATGGGTTTATTCAATCTACTTCACACACTAACAAATTGGTGAAAATGCTGCATTTCTTTGCCCGAGAAGATGCAAAACAGACATTTGCATCGACAATTAAACTAAATTAACCCATACATGTCCTAGATTATTATAAATGTGAGGTATTATAACCTCTATATTTTAATATTCAATTATTTCTGTAAGTGTTTATTCGGTCTTCTTTACGAGCTTTCGACAGATTTTGGGAACAAAGTTGCCTATTTGAGCTCCATAAAATTGTGGGATTGCTTCCCACACAACAGAAATTAGACTCTAATAACGTTTGCAAGTGTAAGTTAATGCTACGTGTGCGTTTTTATATCCACTAAGTTTCAGTTGAATCAATCAGATAAGTGATTATTCGCTCTACTCCACACACTTTAAACATAAATCGGTGCAACTGGTGCCTGTTTCAGCTATGGACGATCGTGTGGAATAACTGTTTGTTCTAGAATCTGGTTAAACCTAATCAGTACAACTTCCAGTTTCGGCGTGAGGTTCGCTGTTATACCCCTTTATGTTTAAGAGTTGAATTTATTCTATAAGGGTTAAATCGGTCTCCTTCGCATAAGTTGGACAGAATTCATTGCAACTGGTGCATGTTTCAGCATTGGAAGATCGTGAGGAACAACCGTTTGCACTAGAATCTGGCTTAACCTACTCAAAACACTTTCCAGTTTCGGCGTGAGGTGCGCTGTTATACCCCTATCTAAGTTTTAGAATTGAATTTTTGCATATAATCCTTTAGGGGTTGATAAGTTCATTTGACATACTTTGTACAAGAACCCTTGTTACAAGTGCCTTTTTTAACCCTGTAAAATCGTGAAAATCATCTGTTTAGGTTAGAAATTAGTCATAACTAATCAGCTCAAGTCCTAGTTTAGTCTAGAGTTGCGTTACTATAGCCCCTATACTTTGGTAAACAACTGTTCTTGTATGGGTTTATTCAATCTACTTCACACACTAACAAATTGGTGAAAATGCTGCATTTCTTTGCCCGAGAAGATGCAAAACCGACATTTGCATCGACAATTAAACTAAATTAACCCATACATGTCCTAGATTATTATAAATGTGAGGTATTATAACCTCTATATTTTAATATTCAATTATTTCTGTAAGTGTTTATTCGGTCTTCTTTACGAGCTTTCGACAGATTTTGGGAACAAAGTTGCCTATTTGAGCTCCATAAAATTGTGGGAAGCAATTGTTCACAACAGAAATTAGACTCTAATAACGTTTGCAAGTGTAAGTTAATGCTACGTGTGCGCTTTTATATCCACTAAGTTTCAGTTGAATCAATCAGATAAGTGATTATTCGCTCTACTCCACACACTTTAAACATAAATCGGTGCAACTGGTGCCTGTTTCAGCTATGGACGATCGTGTGGAATAACTGTTTGTGCTAGAATCTGGTTAAACCTAATCAGTACAACTTCCAGTTTCGGCGTGAGGTTCGCTGTTATACCCCTTTATGTTTAAGAGTTGAATTTATTCTATAAGGGTTAAATCGGTCTCCTTCGCATAAGTTGGACAGAATTCATTGCAACTGGTGCATGTTTCAGCATTGGAAGATCGTGAGGAACAACCGTTTGCACTAGAATCTGGCTTAACCTACTCAAAACACTTTCCAGTTTCGGCGTGAGGTGCGCTGTTATACCCCTAAGTTTTAGAATTGAATTTTTGCATATAATCCTTTAGGGGTTGATAAGTTCATTTGACATACTTTGTACAAGAACCCTTGTTACAAGTGCCTTTTTTAACCCTGTAAAATCGTGAAAATCATCTGTTTAGGTTAGAAATTAGTCACAACTAATCAGCTCAAGTCCTAGTTTAGTCTAGAGTTGCGTTACTATAGCCCCTATAATTTGGTAAACAATTGTTCTTGTATGGGTTTATTCAATCTACTTCACACACTAACAAATTGGTGAAAATGCTGCATTTCTTTGCCCGAGAAGATGCAAAACCGACATTTGCATCGACAATTAAACTAAATTAACCCATACATGTCCTAGATTATTATAAATGTGAGGTATTATAACCTCTATATTTTAATATTCAATTATTTCTGTAAGTGTTTATTCGGTCTTCTTTACGAGCTTTCGACAGATTTTGGGAACAAAGTTGCCTATTTGAGCTCCATAAAATTGTGGGATTGCTTCCCACACAACAGAAATTAGACTCTAATAACGTTTGCAAGTGTAAGTTAATGCTACGTGTGCGTTTTTATATCCACCAAGTTTCAGTTTAATCAATCAGATAAGTGATTATTCGCTCTACTCCACACACTTTAAACATAAATCGGTGCAACTGGTGCCTGTTTCAGCTATGGACGATCGTGTGGAATAACTGTTTGTGCTAGAATCTGGTTAAACCTAATCAGTACAACTTCCAGTTTCGGCGTGAGGTTCGCTGTTATACCCCTTTATGTTTAAAAGTTGAATTTATTCTATAAGGGTTAAATCGGTCTCCTTCGCATAAGTTGGACAGAATTCATTGCAACTGGTGCATGTTTCAGCATTGGAAGATCGTGAGGAACAACCGTTTGCACTAGAATCTGGCTTAACCTACTCAAAACAACTTCCAGTTTCGGCGTGAGGTGCGCTGTTATACCCCTAAGTTTTAGAATTGAATTTTTGC